>VYZW01059185.1:1000-28473 GCA_013401315.1 Balaeniceps rex | reverse complement strand
GGGCCGCGGGGCAGCCCAGGGGCCGCGGTTCCCGGCGGGGGGCGGGCGGCGGGCGGGACGCGGCCCCGATAAAGGGCCGGGTGCCGGCCGGCGCGGGCAGAGCGGAGCGGCTCCGGTAGCGGCGGCTATGGGGATGCTCAGCCTGCCGGGCTTCCTCTCCTGCGGGAAGAAGAAGGTGGGGCCGGGGGGGTGGCTGGCTGAGGGCACCCAGACAGGTAGGGGGCAGACGGACAGGTGGGCTATGGGGACACCTGGGGAGGTATGAGTTCACCTGGGCAGGTGGGGTAAGGGGGCACCTGGGCAGGTGTGGGGGCACCTGAGCATGTAGGGTATGGAGGTGCCCAGGTAGGCATAGAGGCACTCGGGCAAGTAGGGTGCAGGTACTTGGGCAGCTATGGGAGCACAGGGCAGGTGAGGTATGGTGCACCTGGCCAGGTATGAAATTGTCTGGGTAGGTGAGATCCAGACAGGTAAGGGAATATGGGGGCACTGGGGTAGGTAAAGAGGGATGAGCTAGGATGAGCACCTGGGCAGATATGGGGGCACCTGGACAGGTGTTTTTATAGTGGGCATACAGGTATGTGCTGGGGTGAACATCTGAACAGGTATGGGACATCTGGGCAAGTCAGTAGGGGAGTCCCCTGGAGGTGCTGCCCCCAGGAGCTGACAGCACAGGGGACTAAGGTAAGAGCAGGGCAAAAGTGGCCATGAAGATTGTTTGGGCTCTCTGGTGGGACCCGCTCTAACAGGTCCATGCTGTCCTGCCAGGGATCAGCTGGACTGGCAGCCCACCTGGCTCTGCCCACCATGTCTAGTTGCCCTGCCCAGCGATGCCAAGGTGCTGCTCTGGACAGAGAAATGAGGATCGCTTACCTATGGGGCGATCCTGAGGCTTCCCTCTTCTTTTCTTCCAAGGACTTCAGTTTGTCAAATGAAAAAGATGCCCACGCCAGTGATAGCGATGAGAACTCGGAGCGTGGCAACTGGTCAAACAAAGGCGACTACCTGCTCTCCATGGTGGGCTACGCTGTGGGCCTGGGCAACGTCTGGAGGTTTCCCTACCTCACCTACCAGAACGGCGGAGGTACCTGTATTGAATGGCAGTGTCGGGGGGGCACACCTTGCTATCCCCAAGAGAGAGGAGGGCCAGCTCCAAGGGCCAGCCCTGAGGCTGGGCATGTTTTGTCAAAGCTGGATGTGAGCACCACCCTGGGAAGTGGGATAGTGCCTGCTGATGGGAGTGGGAAGAGGAGTCGGAGGCATCTCTGGGCTTTCTGGGTACCAGCTGAGGAGGGAAATAGTATTCAGTTTTAATTGCGAACTTCCACCTGAGAATTCCAGAACTCTTCTGATTTACTCATGGCCAACATGCGTCTTTTTGTCAATGTGCCAATATCCTCTACTTGCCTAAATAGCTGTTCTCCCTCCCCAGTGCTTACCTCCCTGATATGTTTATAGAGAGCAATTGAATCCCCTCTCAACCTTTGTTTTGCCAGGCAAACAAGCTAAGCTGGAATAATTAGCCAAGCTCAATAATTACCCCCATCAGATACTTGGGAAGTGCGAGGCAGAGAGAGCCTCTACCTGCTTACACAATGAACTAGTGGCAAAGCCAAATGGAGGCACTGGCTTCCCTGGCTGCTATTCCAGAGGTTTGTCTACTTGCCAGGCAACCACTAGTAATTAAAGAGAGCGTAAACGCCAAGTAACTGCAGAGGACTTACTTGTATGTACTTATTTGCTCTGCCTGACAGTCGTTGGAAGTCGAATTCTGGACTGTGAATGCAGCACAGCCCATACAGCTGTGCGTGGAACACAAGGTGGCATTCTTGGTACAGAAGTTTTATTGGAGTGAGTTTGGCCAGGTTGTGTTCCTACAGTTTTGTTGAAGTAAATTGTGAAAACAAAATAAGTTGTGACATTGGCCCTTCTACTAGATGCTTTTTTCTTATCTGCTGCAGCAGAAAGCTTTGCATTTAAAGCATATATCTGCTGCTGTTTGTATCCTGCTCTATGCCCCTTGCCCACAATTGATAGAGACAACTGTTACATCCTTGTTTTGAAACACAGGAGTAATGCAGTTAATTCTGTGGAACTATTTATTTCCTTAAATTACAGCAGGTGTTTGCGGTTCCTTGCAGAACTGGGTCCTTGATTGCTTTAAGTTCACTGAGAGCGAAGAGGACAGATTTCTGCAGGGATATCAGGTCGTGTTTAGGAAACCTGTGCTCTCACTTGCCTTATCTTCTGCACACACGCAAAGAAGTGCCAGTTCCTTTCACAGAACAGGGCTCTCATTGATATCAGGTTAATGTACACTTCAAAATGGACTCGAACAAGAGCCACGCTGAGATGCCGTTTGACACAGGAGCCAGCCAACCATAGAAAACAATTTCCATGCTTTGATGTCCAGTAGCTACTCTAACAGGACAGTTGCAAATCACAGCTAAGTTACATGAAGGAATCGTTCTGGTCCTTTTTAAATTAAAAGCTGGAAGATGAAATAGAAAGCAGGCAAAGATGATGGTGCCTACAGCTGAGCAGTGTTCCTCCTTGTATGAGAGCAGTATGTCTTCAATAGTTTTTGTAAAATCCTTTTAGTTCTGTAAGAGAAACCATTCCCTGTAAATCACCAGTTCTCCTGGTAATCTGTGTCTCTTCATCACATGTACTGTTTAGTCTTACAGAGAACAGGATTTAGAAACAAATCTCTCTATTCTGCAAGAAACAAAAAAACCCCACAGTGGGATATCTGAGGTGGGGGGGAAAAGGGGAGTATAAAATGTGATAGAACTGTGGTGAATACTGAAAGATTCATTGTTTTCTCTCTGTGTGTGATTATTTTTTTCCGCCCTTTCTCCCCTCAGGTGCTTTTCTAATCCCTTACACCCTGATGTTGGCATTAGCTGGCTTGCCCTTATTTTTCATGGAATGTTCCCTTGGGCAGTTTGCCAGTTTAGGGCCAATTTCTGTCTGGAGAATACTACCGTTGTTTCAAGGTTGGTATTGTTATGTTTCCTTAGATCTTTTTCATTCTAGTAATAAGCAGATATGAGTTAATGATTTCTTCAGAAAGTTAATAATTCTGAGAAGCTGGTTTCTGTATAGAGAATATTCCTAATGTTACAAAGCTAGTCGTATGTTCCCACATAGATCTTCCTTATTATTCAATTAATAAACAGATGTCTACTGAAGATTTCCCCAAAAAGGTTGTCAATCATGGGAGGTTTTGTAAATAATTCCGCAGCACACCACCCAAACTGCAGCTGTTCAGGCAGAAGAAAATCACCCTGTTTGCTGTGTGAGGGAAAACCTCAGTTAAACACCTGGCACTGTGTACAACAGATCGAAAATAATTTTTAGAAGTTAAATCTATTGCTGTTTCTTTACACTTTATGTCCTGTGTAGCTTGCAAGGCAGTTCCATGTTGGATGGGCTAATTCTGTATTTGGCTGCCAGCGTTGGCACATGCACGCGGGTCCGATTGCTTTATGCAATGCTGTGCATGTATTCATCCAACTCCCTGCCTTGGGAGTCATCTGCTGGTGTGATAAAATAGACTAGACACTGGCTTTGTAAGGTGAGGTGCCTCTTGTGATAAGAGAAATAGTTGCACTCTGTAGTGGTAGTTTGCCTAACTCTGTGAGGGTTTCCATTTCATAGGGAGATTTATGTGTTTGGAAACAACTAACAATGTGCTTTACTCGCTCCTGTAAATCCAGGTCTTGTACCAATGGGTGTAAAGGACTATGTAATTGGTCTTGTTTGTCTTCTTTATCTAGTAGAGGAATTAATGTGGAAACAAGGAAGTTTTTCTGATGCAATAAGAATTTTACTTGCCACTTTCTACAGAAACAAAAGGGTTTACAGTCTGGCTGGTTGCCTGAACGCTTACTACTCTTATTGCCAGTCTCCTTTCTGCAGCACAACCGACCTTCCACAAGAGCAGGGTATTTAAATTTAAAGCAAAAGTCTGTAGACACAGCAAATCTTTTATGTGTCTGTGAAGATATGAACTTAAATACAGTTTCTGAGATGATTGGGACAGTTTGGCAGACTTTCCCAAACTCACAAAACAAAGTTCTTTTTAACAGAGGAGAACAGTTTCATTGGCACAGATTTACTGTTCTGTGTTGCTTCTCATTTATTGGCAAAACTATTCATTACAATGGGATCTTTAAAATGGCTTGGTCAGTTGTAGTTTTTATATAGTTTCTTTTATTTTACTAAGCAATCAAAGCTTCCTACTGAACTGGGAGAGAACAAAATATTGAATTTCTCCTTTAGACTTGGACTTAGCAACTAGTCCAATTTTTCTGTGGGCCTGATTCAAACCCTGTGTCAAAACCACATTTGAGATGGTCAGTTTGGATCATATCCCTCATTTCATAGCTTTGCCCTTTCCCTGTTTGGTTGCTGTTAAAAATTATTTAAAAAACAAACAAAAACCAACCTCAACTTCTCCCCAAGTAGCCTTTTAAAAGTTAACTGAAGGCCTTTTTTTTTTTTTTTTTTTTTTTCCCAACCAAAGTTTGGGGTAGTTAAGCTATTGTGTCTTTTTGTTTCCTAGGAGTGGGCATCACCATGGTCATCATCTCAACATTTGTGGCGATCTACTACAACGTTATCATTGCTTACGCACTCTACTACTTATTTGCCTCATTTCAAAAAGTGCTACCATGGTCAGATTGCTTTTCCTGGGCAGATGAGTTCTGCAGCAAAACACGATTAGGTACCGTACTTAACATAGAGCTTAATATTACTGTTTTGGATACTTGTACTTTGTACTGTTTTCTGGGAGAAATTATAGGAGCAAGACAGCTACCCGTGGCTTGAAAAGTCCTCCGTGGAGTTTTGTCTCTGAACACACAAGAGTGATGCTTGTCTGCTTCCCTGCCACCAGTTCTGGGTGCTTGGGAAATGTACAGAGAGCTGGGCTGAACCCCCCCTTGTTGCATCCTTTTTTCTCCTTTAAAATCTGAGGTTTCTTCTAGTACATACAGTCCCTGGAAATACTGCATTCCCATTTCACCAGGCTTCATGGCAGAGCAAATACCCTCCTTACATGAAACAAGAGTATTGCTACAGCTTTTATTGAAGGTTCTTTCATTACCCCTTGCCTCCCCTGTGGCTATGGTAATCCTGAACACCAGTGAGGCACTGGTTTCACACTTTATTAACTCTTTAGAATGTATCTCCACGCTATTGTTCTTGATATTTGGCAGCACATGTGTGGCCAAACTCTTGTTATCTCACCAGTTTTTATATCAGATCAGTTTAAGGCAAAAGGTGAAGATGGTGAGATAATTAGTAGTTAGTAGCTGGAAGCGTGTTGCCAAGTGTTAATGTAATTGTAACTCTCTTAACCATATATCTGAAAATCTCTTCCAAGATTCATTGGTTCTATAAAATGAAGTTGAGATGCTTTATTTAACAAAAAGTTGATGCTTGCTTATAGGCTAAACAAAAATATTTTAGCTTAAAATTTGTAAGTGCTGGAGGAATACAAAACTGAACTGAAGAAGCTGTCCTGAAATAGGCTTCAACAAGACTTTTCCAGTAAATGCTGATACAGTGTTCTTTACTGTATGTTCTGGCAAAAAAAATCCCAACCCCAAAAAATCCAAACAGTGCCCACCCCCCTAAGGAAAATGTTTAAAGACCTCTAGTAAGCCCCCTGCCATAATAAGATGAAGTTGCTAGAGGATGACCTGTGGGTAACCTTGGTTTGGGACAAAGGTTTTTGCAGAGTAACGAAGGCTACAATCTTAACTATCCTCGGTTCTGATTTTTGCAAGTATTCTTTATGACAAGTGAAAGGTGGAGCTGAGCACGCCAGATTCTTGGAGTTTTGGTTTACAGGCAAAGTGACAAAGTCGCAGCTGCAAGTGATAGTTCAGGTTTGTTTCTAAATGTTGTTAGTAGGCAAACTGAAGCTGTAACTATTTAGAAAACATATTTGCTATGATAGGTTGGTTTTTATAATAGTCATCACTGTGTTAACAATCCCTTTTTCTTGCTTGCTTTCAGTAAGCGACTGCAACACAACCTTAGATGGGGAAATCATTCATGCAAACTACTCGTTCATCACAAGCAACAACCTCACATGTATAAATGGCACCATGCACTACAAACCAGTGCAGTTTCCCAGTGAGCAATACTGGAAGTAAGTAAACATTTTAAAGAAATTGCTAAAAATGTATTTATTATGCATTGTGGTTTTGAACGTATCTTCTATTTTTGTCTTACCTTGCTGTCCGGAAGCAATCTAGTCAAGGGGGGTGGGCGTGCAAATCTGTGCAGAGGGGACTTAAAATTTAATTGATGAGTCTGGGCCCTTAAAAACAGAGAAGCAAAAGCGTCAACCTGTAGCAAACTGAAGAATACTCCAGCTTAAAGAAGTCTTCTTCTCTGGAGTCCTGGTCAGGACTACCTAGCATCTTTATGTATAGCATATAGGTTTTTTTCAGGCGTTACTGTGCAAAATATATTCACCTTATTTTGAATCTGGGCCTGTTGCGAAATTGCCATTTCTTTAGCCACATGGTTTCAATTTGACTCCTGTTCCTTGGGTTCTTGGGAACTGATTCTTCTTATGGGCTCTTCTCTTGCCATCAGGATTTCATGGTTAACACGAAATAGCTGAGGTAGGCCTGATGGGAGATGTATGGAGAGCTAAGGACTGGTCGACTTTAAAAAGAGGGGAAAAATGTAGTTAAATATTCAGTTTTTCAATGCCAATCATGCAATTCTAACTGCACGCTCATGGAAGCTGCTGCAGGGTCTTGTAATACCTGCAGAAACCAGCTCGCTTTCCTTCAAGAAGTGGCTGAAGAGGAGGAGTGTGTGCTGCTGTTGCCCTCTTCTCATGGCAGCCTTTTGTGCTTTCAGTAAAGTGGCTCTTCAGCGCTCGAGTGGGCTGGATGAGACCGGTAACATCGTGTGGTACCTGGCGCTCTGCCTCCTCCTGTCCTGGATGATTGTTGGAGCTGCATTGTTTAAAGGAATAAAATCTTCTGGAAAGGTAAGTTAGGAAGAGCAACTAGCAGACTTTTGGCTTGATCCTGCCCTTCCAATGTCAGTTGGACTCGGGGAAGGTTAGCACAAGGCAGGGTACAGTCCTAACCCACTACCCTCTGCTGGACTCAGCATTAGACTTCTTCTGCTCCTTGGCTTCACAGATGTTACATAAAATATGAGTAAGGTGGTGAATACACAGCAATTACTCAACACATGGGTCTCAGCTCCACCAGGGCTGCCATGTATTTGGGGATCTTGCTGTCATGCAGGTGATTCCAGCTGAGTTTTGGCAGTCACCCGCCTGTTATGATGGATACGTGCATGTGACTGAACACGTGCGCACACACCCTGGGAGCACCCGGTAATTATTTGCACCTCCAGACTAGTTGAGATGTTTGGACAATACAGGTCAAGTCCTGCGAAGATGTGTGTGTGCAGGTTCCTGCCAGGTTGTGAAATGTTGTTGGTACTCGAGATTTCAAGCTGCTTTTAGGGACCGGGTCCATAGGTGCTTGCTTTCAGACTCTGGCTCTGCTCCCATTTCCACATGCTGGAGCATGGCTGCCTGGAGTTTTCCTTGAGCTAGGTCAGCTCCTCTCTAGGCTTCAGGCAGGCTGAATTTATTCTTCCCTGCCTGAGGCCCTTTTCGTGGTTTAGTTCCTTCCTCCCCATACTCCTTTCTTACCTACGTGTTGCACCTCCATCGCTTACTTCTTCTAGTCTCTGTTGCCTTCGTTCTTTCTCTCACCCTTTCTGCACTGATTCCTCCCCCCTTTTGATTCCTCCTGTCATTGTGCTTTTCCATGGTTCCTTGCTGCCTGTCTTCCTTTCCTCAGTCTGGTGTCTCCTCCTATTCTGCTTTCTGTTTGGAGCTTTCTGCCCTCCACCTTAACGCTTCAGGGTGGAGTATCTGTGCTTTCCCAGCCGCAGTTGTTCTGCCGCACGGCTCCTCTTAAACTCACATTCTTTGGGTTCCTGGCAATGGGCTCTTCCTGTTGTCACTTCTCTTCTGGCATGAAGATAAGCCTCTCTGAGGAGTAAGGTAAGACTCGGAAGAATCTAGCTGGGCAGGAACAAGGCAAAGATGAAGAGCAGAGAGAATTGACTATTCTGGGCAAATATGAAGGAGGTCTTCAGAAATGGCAGACTCGCCTTATGATGGTGCAATGCTACGGCTTGGTGTAACCAGCAGTACTGGATCAATTATCTATCTGCGTAACACTGAAACTAAGACTCGAGAAACAAGAGTATTGTTGAACGTAGCCTACATGATGATAGCACTGCTTAGCCCTGCTTCTGGCCTGGATCCCATCATGCCAGAAATTGTGTAGACCAACAACAAAAAAGGTCTGTGTCCAAGAGAACCTAAAAGTCCTTGGTCCCATTAAAGAAAGCTTCTGGCATGCCTTGCTTCCCCCCTGCCTCCCCGCCCCCCCTTACCTGTCTTAACAGGAGGTAGTTCCATCCTGGTCACCTAATTTTGACTGGCTTCCAGTTTGTATTTGCTAGAAGCATTGCCTAGCAAGAGACCTCTGGGGTGGTTGAGTCCAGGCTTGCTACAGCAGTAAATCATGTCAGAAAACACATTTCTGAAACTGGTCAAATGCTATCTGAAAAGTGGATATGTGGCTTGGGCCTTCTGCTTCTGCTGGAACGCAGCTCCAGAACCGGCTAAGCCAGATGGTTTAGTGCTTGGCATGTGTTCACCTCCAGTCTCACTTGCTTGGTCGCCTGTTTTTTTTATTGTACCAGCAGACCTTAGCCTAAAACCAGGCCATTCCTCCTGCACAGAAGTCTGTGCATCCCCTTGCTTCTAATGTGTGTCCCTGCCCTTCTTTCTGCAGGTTGTCTACTTTACTGCGCTCTTCCCGTATGTCATCCTGCTCATCTTGCTGGTGCGAGGTGCCACCCTGGAAGGTGCTCTGGATGGCATCGAATACTACATTGGGAGACAGTCCAACATCACCAAGCTGATGGAGGCAGAGGTGAGAGGTAGCGTCAGCCCCGGAAGCGTGACACACTTCTGTGGTTCTATGGGCTTGTCACCTACAGAGCAACTTCTTTTTTTATCCAGTCATGTGCTGCTTCATGCCCCACACTGCATTTTGTATCTGCAGCTGGGTTCTGGGTTTTTTTAGCAACCCCTAGCTCTCTTGGAAGTCCAAGCCCCTATTCTAGCTACTCTCAATCTAAAATATAGCCACCCTCTGCCCCCTCCCTGCCACACCAGACAGTGACCACAACCGTGGTGTTGCCTCTGAGCAGCTCTCTGGGGTCGTGCTGGAGTTTCATCTTAGCAAGGCCTGCTGAGAAAGTTCTTGCTGTGGGATCAAGTGTTGCTCTCGCATGGGTCCCGCTTGCTTTGGCTGCTGATAATTTCAAGGGACTTTATCAGAAGGTTGGAGGGACCCCTGTGTTTGAAATTCAGGCTGTGCCTTGCACGGGAAATTAGCTTGGGAATTTAAGTGGACCAGGAAGGGCACCTTTTGCAAAGGAAGCCTGGACTTTTTTTGTTCTGGCTTACGCCAACGTTAGTTCAGTTTTACCAAAAGCAGACATTAAGTGCGATATTTATTTGTGGTCTTTTATGTGAGCATTTGGAGCTAACTGAGGGGCTGCAGCAAAGGCAGGAGTGGTTTTTCTGGGTCACGGTGTAAGGAAGGAACACAAGTGGGAGAGCACGTGGAAGTTCTCACTCCTGCAACCCGGTCCTGGTTTTCCTTATTCCTTGGCACTGTGACAAGGTTCATATCTCAGCAACCCCCACGGTTGAATGAATTGAATCTCTTCTTCAGGGATAGCCCATGAGACTTAAATATTTGGTAACATACTCGGGACGTGACCTTCCTGAGATCATAGAAGATATTGCTTGTGCTTGAGACCGCAAGGTCACCAGCGTGATATATCCCACCTACGCCAAAACTCATATAAAATAGAACTAGATATTCAGGCTTAATGAGGGGGGGGAAAAAAAAAAAAACAAAACCAAAAAACACAAAAAAACCCAACAAACCCAAAACCCTGGAGCTTCCATAGAGGGCAGACTTAAATGTTTATGATACATACTGTAGGTAATACAGTAATTCCCATGTTCTTATTTCTGGTAGGTTTGGAAAGATGCAGCCACCCAGATATTCTACTCCCTGTCTGTGGCATGGGGTGGGCTTGTCGCTCTGTCTTCGTACAATAAGTTCCACAACAACTGCTACTCGGATGCTATTTTAGTTTGTGTAACCAACTGCGCCACCAGTGTATTTGCTGGGTTTGCGATATTCTCCGTCTTGGGACATATGGCGTTCGTATCCGAGAGACCCGTCTCGGAGGTCGTGGACTCAGGTAGGCTGATCATTGCGCTGTCAGTATCGGGACTTGCTTTGACCAAGGCATGACAATAACGTCCTTCCTTCCACTACTTTCCAGGATTTGATCTGGCATTTGTAGCCTACCCAGAGGCTCTCTCCAAGTTACCAGTTTCTCCTCTGTGGTCCTTCTTGTTTTTCTTCATGCTTCTGCTCTTGGGCCTTGATTCTCAGTTTGCCACCATAGGTGAGTGGCGTTTTAAGTAACCCATGGCTTTTCAAATGACCCTTACCTTTCTTAATCGTGCTGCTCAAACCCCACACTTCTTCCTTTCCAGAAACACTTACAACCACTATACAAGATATATATCCCAAAGTGATGAAAAAGTTAAGAATCCCTGTAACCCTGGGTGTGTGCATATTGCTCTTCCTTCTCGGTCTTATCTGTGTTACTCAGGTGAGACATTACATTCTTTTTTGGCAGTGGGTTTAGTTATGCTGCAAGTGATAAACTCAAGTCAAAATATCCTTTCCAACTGTTCCTGTTTGCATGGATTGATCTGAGAGACTTTTGAATTCTGCCTGTGTGCCTGGACATGCAAATGAGAATTTCCCAGAGGGAAGCTTGAAGAACCTAAGGTTTTCTGTGGTTATTGAACTGAGATGTGCTTTTAAATAGAAGGCCCATACAGAGCCTGTGGACCATCAACCTGATTTACTGCTCCTCAGTTTAGGAGGTTATTTGTGTAATACACATTGCGTAATACAGCGTGTGTGCAGCACTGTGGGTACTGCTAATAGACGCGATGGGACCTTTTTGTTCAGAACTGACTACCAAACAGGACAGGATTTGAGAAATAGCCTACTCACGTCATAAAAACCTATTAGCTCACAAGCACCTGTAGATTGTATGGTTGTATATATCCTGTATATATATGTGTGTGTGTGTGTGTGCGCATATACACACACATACATAAAAGGAATTTTAAGTATACTGTGTAAAATTTCTTGAGGCTATTGCTTTCAAGGTTATAAAGGTTCATTGCAATTACTCCATCTAGAAATGCAGATTTATATATGCAATTAGCCTGAGAATGTGAAGAAGATAACTGGTGGATAGACAGTTGCATGATCAAGCAAAGCACATAAAGTATGAAACATGATGGCGGGGAAGCTTGCAAAGGGCTTAGTACGCAGGAGTGTGAAATGGCTTAAAGCTTCTTTCCTGCTCTGTGATCCTGCTGTTGCATGCTGGTGTTTAAAGCTGTGTTTAACCCATGGGGAAAACTTGTGCATGTAGGAGTATACAAGCCTACCAGAACTGATAACGGGTATAGCTGTTGCTGTAGCTCAGTATTAAAACTTCAGCACCAGCTTTAACATAGTAGGTTCCAAATTTAAATCTTGCTCTCAGCTGTTTACTCTGCATATACATATGTCTTGTTATTAGTATACAGATCTACAGTATTTCATCAGAAGTGCTTTTCAACCTGACATAGAGATATTTAAATGAAACAATATTCATAAACGTGAACTTAAATAGTTAACCTAGGGAACTGGGAATTTAAAAAACTCAGACTGGTAATTAGTTAACCTGGCTTGAACAACGCAACAAATTTTATCTGCATAAAGATGCTACTGGGACTGGGTACATTTTTACCTCTTTGTTGTTTGTTCTACAGGCAGGAATTTACTGGGTTAACCTAATAGATCACTTTTGTGCTGGATGGGGAATCCTTATTGCAGCTGTCCTGGAGATAATAGGCATCGTCTACATTTACGGTAAACGATTTGCACTGAAAATCCATGATTTGCCTATGCAGTCCCAGGCACAGTGTATATTAAACACTAATTACTGCAATAAGGCATTTATAACTTAACTGGCTGAAAAGCTTTAACAGTTGCCACAGAACTGGAGAAACTGACGTTGACCATTGCCTTTCTTCTATTCCTATTGAGTAACCACACCTGCAAGGGAGGCACCTGCTTTACAATGCACCCTGCAATTGTCTTTCAACAGGAGGAAACAGGTTCATTGAAGACATTGAAATGATGATTGGAAAGAAGAGCTGTTTATTCTGGCTGTGGTGGAGAATGTGCTGGTTTTTCATTACTCCTGCGCTGTTAATGGTGAGTATAGATGACTGGATTGTGTTTGTGTGACAGAACTTAGTAATTGGATGTTGAAGAGGTGTCCACATGAAGATTCAGGGCTGAATGCCCAGGCCCTAGGTATAAAGACAGGGTACGGCTGTGCCAGTGAAGCAAACTGCGTGCTATCTGTGCTTTCGGGTACACCCTGCTCCTCCTTGGGTCCTCTCCAGCAGAGGCTGGGCCTTCAGGTCAGTTGCTAGTGAGCTCAGTCTACGCTCTGAGGAGTAACACAGAGCAACCAGATTGTCCATCTTAGCAGCAGGGTTATCTTCATTTCAGACTGAGAAAATGTTTTGAAAGCCTGGATTTTTCCCCTTTGAGGGAAATCCCATTTTCAGGACGGATTTGTGACTTGAGTTTACTTTTTGGATGTCCAGCTGTTCCCTTGTCTAACTGAGGCTTTTTTATGTCCTGTTATGTATGTGTCTCAGTTTTTCGTTACTCCTGTACTTCTGATTGTAAGTGTAGATGGTTGGATTGTGTTACTATGAGAGAATTCCTTAAGATCCCAAATCCAGGAGCAGTGGCAAGTCACGCTGGCCAGCACGTTACCTTTAACCTGTCTGGAGTACAGTTTAGAAAATGCTACCTGAAAATATCTCGTTTCTGCAGCAATATTTGCCAACATTTAATCTTAGATTCTTTCCCACATTTCCCCTGAAAATAAAGAAACATGGGAACATATAAAACATACAGAGAAAGGTACTGGGCTCATTGGGCAACATATACATTCTCCAACATAAGATTTCAACAGAACCCAGAGATCAAGTTCTGTTTAAACGTAGATGTACTTAAAGTGTTAGGGTGCATGTCTTTCAGTCCTGTCTTCTTGGCCATGACTGAACACCAAATCCTGCACAACCGTTCTCACACTTGGAAAGCAAGAGGGAACTGTGCAGAATTTGTAGATAGCCCTTTTTTTTTAACCAACTTGGAAATACAGTGCAAGCTCAAGTTAGCTGGAAATCTGCTTTTCTCTCTTAATCTTTTTGCCATGTTTTATAGGCAATTTTGGTCTGGTCTTTGGTCACGTTTTCACCTCCCACTTATGGCTCAGTGTTATATCCAACCTGGGGAACCGCTGTTGGCTGGTGCATGATTATCTTCTGCGTCATCTGGATTCCCATTGTTGCTATTCTTAAAGTAGTTAAAGCTGAAGGAAATATTTGTCAGGTAAGGGCACAAAAAAACTGTCATACCCTCAAGTCTTGCTTTCCTTGGCATTATCAGGAACACCTGTGCTTTCTTCTCAAAAACATGTTCGGTACTTTGAGGTGTTTGTTAACTGGATTTTTAGACCAAAACACACCTCTGGTAGTTGCATCAGAGGCAAAAATTACACCTTACTGTGTTCTGATAAGAAGATAAAGCCTAATTCTCTGGGAGTGCACCCACACATTCAAGAGTGATTTTCATGGTTTCTGTTGTTATTCCAGCTGCTTTAAATTCTCTGAAGAATTTCTGTTGCTTTGTATCCCCATATCATTTTCTGGAGTTTTGCCTCCCATTGCTCACAGAAACAAGCAAGGGCAAGAACTGAGGTATGCTCTTCTTGCCAAAGAGTCCTGCTGGTCACAGCCTTGCCTGCTTGTTTGACTTCAGTGTCTAGAATCCACTGAACCCAAAGACATTTGGAATGATTTTTAAAAAACTTTGGTGATTTGTTTGCCATTCGTTGAGTTGCAGGGCATATCTAGAGTTACAGCTTTACTGAACTTTAAAAATAGCCCAGACTAAGGTAAGACATCAAATGCCTCTCGTTTTTTGCTTTCCAGCGCATTGCAAGCTGCTGCAGGCCTGCTGCAAACTGGGGTCCCTACCTGGAATGTCACCGAGGAGAAAGATACAGCCATGTTGTAGATCCCAAAAAGGAAAAGGAACACGAGATTCCTACTGTGTCTGGCTTTGTATACACTCAACAATGAGATGGCCATTTGGATGACAGATTTTTAACATGTGTGGTTTTTTTCTTTAACTATTAGAAAGTGACAATGCAAAACAACAACAACAAAAAGCAACTCAATCCTCTGCCCTTCAAAACCCAGCCCCCAAATGAAAGGAAGCCACATTGTTTGGTTTTAGTGCTGTATGTTTGGGGAGGAACAGGTAATTAGACACTGAGATCTCCCCAGATCCCAGGTTGAGAGGGCAGGAAAATGCATTGCAGGCTCCACAGGCTGATGGACTTGGGTGCTTAAACCCCATCCAACCGGTATCCAGCTGGACTGCAGATACTGCGTGGAAGAGAACAAAGACACATTCTGGTGCTCTCCAGCTACAGGAAATTTGAGCCAAAAGGTTCTGTGCTTGCATGCCCCGATGTGCTGCGGGCAGTTACTTGCCTTCTGCTGTGCTTTGCCATCCACAGTGGTGCACAGTCGGCAGGGAGGTGGACGGGTGTGCTGCTGCCTGGCACTGTAGCTCAGGGAACAGGAATAATTTTTGTCTGTCTAAGCCATGCTCAGTGCTGTGAGGCTGCTCAGGATTTGATGTTGACTACAGTGTGTGTGTGTGTGTGTGTGTGTTTTGTCTGTGCATCTAAATATTGAGTGGCAAAAAATTGCCATCACAGGAAATAAGGCCTTAACGTGGTGAAAAGCAGGCTTCTTTCTATTTCTCGTTATTGCCCTTGGGATCCCCAAAGAGCTATCTCTTGTGTCATGCCCCATGCTCAGCTTTCATCTGTCTAGAATTCAAAAATCCCATGTTTCCATATTCTGTCATTAGGCTCTGCAGAATGAAATAGTAACCATGGAATTCTGGTGCGTCTGCTCTCCTACACTCACCAAGACTTTACCCATCGGTTTGTTCTCTGCATCTTTCATTCAGGCTTGGGTTTTCCCTTCCAAAGGAGACCCAAAGTACTTTTTAGAGATTCAGACAGTGTTATCAGTGTTGTGGTAGAGTCAAAAGAAGCAGAACTTTACCCCAAATAAAGGTTACAGCTGCCTTGTAGTGCTGTTACTCCAAAATCTGATGAAATCATGAGATTATTGAAAAGTTAGGAAGTTTGTAATGCATTTGGGAACACAGACTTATGCTTCTACCTAGGAACTAGTGGTTTGGGTTAAGAGAACCTGACTTCACTCGTAATATAATTCTGATAAAGGAAAACAAACCTATGGATTGAATGAGTACTTTTTGTGTGCTGAGGAGCATCCCTCTCACTGTGATAACGGTTCCTTGGGAAAGCACAGCAGGGTTTCTAGCTGTCACTTCCTCTCAGGGCTTTGTCGCTGTTTCTGGACATGAAGGAGTGTGGATAGCGGCTTGTTGCCCGAGCTGCATACCTTTGTGTATGTTTTATACTGGTCTTTTTGTGACAAATCAACACTTTATGACAAATAAAATGTGATTTTCTGGTTTTAATGGTTTTGGAGCTGGAAAATGAGATTTCAGCCTTTTCTATGGAGTTGGGGGGAGGCAGTTGTGGGAAGTACCACCAACTCTTCTGTGATCCTAAGCCTTTGGGAAGTTGAACTGGGAAAGATTCAACCTCCAGGAAACCTTTTCTTATAAAAGCTAGGATCTAGTGCAATAGCCCTGTTTTGGAGCGGGCTCAGAAAATACAGAAAGTAATTGAGTGGGAATTTATAAAAAGGACTGTGGGATTAGAGCCTGTAACAGAAGCTGGTGAAGAGGACCCCTTTTCTGCACTCCAGCTGCTCTAGGGTCATGGTCTAGCCACGAACCAGCAGAAAACAGTGCTGTCGCTGGCCCTGATGTGTGGAGAGGCTGGGAGCAGGAGGGAGGCTGAGCTGCAAAGCTGTGGTGCCCATCCCCCAGTGCACCATCCATTGGAGCTCCACAGTGCGCAGCAGTTAGTACCTAGGAAGGGACAGGCTCTGGGAAAGTTAGTCAAGTAACGAGTGACAGCGCTCCAAGAGGTGGTGGGGAAGCAGGCTGGCCAAACCAGCTTCAGAAAGAATCCAGGAAAGTTTTGGCAAAAGAGATGCTGAAGGCTAATACCAGCCATCTACTGCCCTGTGGGAAGCCCCTGCTGCTGCACACAGGGCTCCTTTGAGGCTTCTTCTGCTCTGGACTTGTCTTATGGGCTTCTAGGAGCTGTTTTCATGATGTTGCACTATCAAAGCCTCCCAGAAGAGCGACAGAAGAAAATTTCTCAAGGGCAGGGGATCCAGTTTTGGTGCTTTCTCCTTTCTCCAAGGTAAGAAAATCCCCCAGTTCTGAAGGCAAGGTTTGCTCTCCTGGCAGAGCTGGGATCCCTCTCTGCATGTTCATGTCTGACATCTTCCTGGTACATCCAGTTTCTGTTGCTCTCTTTGGATGAGCTGACTGGTGGCATCTGCTGAGGAGTCTCAAAGGAGCTGGCATTCATATTCCTCACCTGTCTGGCCCAGCAGCGAGGGTTGTTCAATAGCCCCTGAGGGTTACATGAAGAAGCGATGTCCCTCAGCGCTGCTCTGGAGGCAGGCTGGACCCAGCAGACCTGGGCGTATTCCTCACCCAAGCAGGCTGATGCCCAGCATCTGGTGTTTGTCAGGTTGAAAAATCAGCAGTGCCAACCAGTGCAGCATTCCTGGTAAGGGAGGATACTCTGTGCTGAGCAGGTGGTTGAAATGCCTGGGGTTTGGGGTTTTTTTACTTTGAAGAAAAAAAGAAAATGGTTCTGCTTTGGATCAAGCTAAACAGGAGTGAAAGGAAAACTCTTGGAAAGAGAAAATTAGAAGTGCAAAAGAAGTACATTAGCTTTGGATTGGCTCAAAACTCAAGTATGTTTTCAGTCAGGAAAGAAAACACAGACGTGCACAGTTCCAAAAAGCCACATCTATAACATGGAAACATTTAAAAAGACATTTCAACTGGCATTTGTATATGTATGTAAAGAGATCAGTTAGGGGCCAAGCTTATGAAAGCAAATTTAAAACCCAAAAGTTATTTCTGTTGTGGAGACTGCTCATAAGCACGAAGTCAAAATAAAAAAAAAAAAATTAAAAAGAAGTGTTTAATTTCGTTTCTACCCCATCCTCTTCTTGCAACAGGACCTTTTCCAGCCGGGCTGCGTGGCGGTGCGCTAACCAGCAGAGAGCAGCGTGTGCTCGTGTCTGCTGCTCCGCTCCCGGCCCCGGAGCGGGGAGGTCTGCGGGGGCCGGCGCGACCCCCGGCCCAGCCCCGCCTGCCCGCGGCGCCGGCCGCTCGCCCGCTGCTCCGTGGCTCTGGAGCCTGCGTTATAAAGCGGCAGCCGTGAAGCTGAGTCATTTGGCACTCGCTCCTGCCCGGCTGTCAGCTTTGAACAGCGCCTGAGCTTTGAATCAGGCTGGCTGTACCGAAGGGTCTTTATCCGGTTCCAGATGTGTGAAAAAGAGAGCTGGTGCGCCCGTCGGACTCCTGCCTGGCTTCGAACTGAGCGTTACGGTAGCAATACGGCTGCCCTGTTAAAGCCACTCTGCCTTCTGCAGGCTGGAGTTGACCACGGGTTATCTCTGCTGACCGGTTGTCCCAGTAAGTGGACCTTTCCAGCCCCACATCACAATTTTGTGACACTTCATGCACCCCCGCTCCCAAGTCCCCAGAGTTCAGCTGAGCCTCAACCTGTTCTCCATGCCTCTGGATGATGTGGCCTTGCTGACATGTCCCCTTCCCGGCTTCTTTTTTTTTAATTTTTTTGTAAGAAGCATCAGCATAGACCCAGAAGCAACATGCATGATTTCAATTGAAGGCTTTATTTTCTTGTTTCAGTTTTAAATCTAATTTTCCATCACTTGTGTCTATAGCAGGGCTTTGTGTCATTGTTTGGCCTCAGATCCATGGCCGTGGCTGTGTTTCATGTGGGCACCGTGTCACCGCAGTCAGGCTCTGAGGGATGGGGCATCTGCCACACAGTTGTAGCGTGGCTGTTTGGAGGGGGATGAATGAGAAGCAAGAGGTACCAGTGTGTGAGCAGAGCTGACTTGCTGGGGAGATGCAGAGGAGTGAGGAAGCAATTGCACAGCCCATCTGTTGAGGGCAAAATCAGGTATTTCCTGTGAGTCACCTTCTGAACGGGTTGGGAATGCTCCACAAAGTCTGATCCAGCAGAAATCCCAAAATGTTCAAATTGAAACTGCTCTTGAAAGAAATTCATGTCTGCTGGCCCCGAAGAAATTACTGGGGCAAAAGGTTTTACATTGTTAGAAGAACCTGATTTCAGTGATGTTTGCTTTTTAGTCCAAATGGCCTTTGTTTTAGAAGGTTAGTAAATACAAAGTACCGAAGAAGGAAAATACTGAAGTTTAACAAACACCTCTTGAAATTTAAAAAATTACTTTCTCAGTCTGAGCTGCTTTGGAAGGGATGTGAGGGGGAGGTTGAGAATTTTGACTTCTTGATTTGGCATGAGGAAATTGTTGTTACAACTGTCTGAAGGATGAGAAAAATCTTTTCTAGTTTAGCTCTGTGATTCAAATAGGGCAAATGCTGGTAGAACCCTTTGAAGAGAAAAAACATGTTGCCCTAATGGTGTTAGTTATTTTTAAAAGTTAATGTTTGGCCCTCTGTTAAAGGGATTCTGGGAGCCAATATCTAATCTCAGGTTCCTGTGAGTCCCAGGGAAGCTCCTGTTCCTCTGTGTAGATTAGCCTTTGGGGTACACAGTGGAGGGTGGGGGGGGAAATGAACTGGAAGAATCTATAAGCTGTAGGTAAATGACACTTGGTGAAGGGAATGAGGAAAGAAGACGATATATAGAACTGATTGTTCCTATGTGAGTGTTTTTCATTGATTTTTGTGGATATGTTGTCTGTAAGAAATATGGGGTAACTGGATATATGAGCATGTAGAGTGCAGAAGACCAGCTCCCGGCTCTGGTTCTTGTCCTCTCTCTCGCCACAGCGGGGGAATCTCTCACTCTACTCAGTGATGCAGAGGGAAGCGAAATACGTGTGATCTGAACTGCATGTGGGGAGAGATTTTCCTCCACTGTGAACTGGACCTGGTTCATTGGCTTGTGCTGATTGCAGCTGCAGTTTCATGCTGGTCTTTAGGCCAGATCCAGTTTCAGAGATCCGTGTTCCCACAACTCCTCCAGCTCTGGTCCTGGTGCCTGGGTAGCAATAATGTTGAGCTTATTGCTATGCAAGAAGTAATGCCCTCAGCCTAAACTAGTTTGGTGTAATGATTTGTTTAAAATACAAAACAAAAAAAAACCAGTGCTGGTAGTTTCTGTCACAGGATCACTTAGTATATCCCCTAGAGCCATACAAATCGGATGACTCAGAGACAGCAACCTCTGACCAGGCAGGAGAGGAGGTGATGTGGGACTGAGAATCTGTGGTGAAAGGGAAGATAAAGCAGCGGGCTAAACTGGATCCTCCACTGAAGGAAACGCAGTGGGAAATGGCAGCCTTACCTGGGCTGACTCTGCTCGATCAAAGTCAGGCCGACTGATAGCACAGTCACAGCTACTAAAAGAAGGTTTTCTTCTTCAATAAAACAATCTCAAGAAAGCTTGAGGTAACTTTCTTAAGCTGATTTATCAATGCATGATAACTCAGTCTATTATGAAAGAGTAAAACTGCACCTCAGTAAAGCACGGAATCAGCATGGAGGTGAGGTGTATGTGTACAACTTGAATATGATGTGCAGCTCCCCCAGCCCAAAAGGCAGAGCAGAATTGAAGAGGTACAGAGAAAGGGCCAAAAGATAGCCTGAGTGTTGGAATAGGCTCTGCTCAGCAAGCAAGTAAAAGAAACAAGGATTTTGCTTTGAAAAATCAGGGCTGGAGAGCAGAGCCAATAGCCATCTATGGTAATCATGAGCGGGGTGACAAAGTGGACTGAAGAATGGCTATTCACTATTTCTAGTAATTTTAGAACCAGAGAAAAGATGGGAACTTACCAGGTGGCAGCTTCAAAGTGAAAGGAGGAATGTTTTATCCAGTGCTCAGGAGCTTGCCAAAAGGTGTTGGTACTAAATGGTTGCATGCCTTCAAAATCATTCAGAAAAACTAATGAAAAAAAATAAACCTCAGCAAGATACTACTTCTGGTTCAGGAAACTTTGAGAATACTAGGAAAGCAGCTCTGTAATGCTTCTACTGCTCTTACGCTCTTCCCTGAATGTCTATGCCAGGCTGGTGTCAGACACAAGATGCTGGCCTGGACTGGACCTTTGGTTTGATCCCATACAGCCGTCCTGGAGAGCAAACCTTGAACTATGTGATTCATATTTGCAAACTTTAACTCATTTACAAGAAAATGCAGATTGTTGCCAAGAGAAACCTATTGAATTTTCTCTCTTGTGCATGCTCTGCTAGATGCAAACATATTCATGTTCAACAGAGCCTGAACGCAGTTTCATCTGGACATCTCCCTGTAGTGCACAATCTCCTGAGTTCCAGACTTTCATTATTTCTCTTCAAGCAATCAGGAAAGCAGAACGTCTTCTGATGCAGACTTTCTTACTATAACCAAAAAGCAGGGAAACCATGACTGGCTTTGCTATGGGCAGCCTGCGCACCACAAAGTGAAACAAGCAGCAAGCACCAATGACACCAGCTTCCCTCCCCAGGAAGGATAAATGTTCTCCACCAATGTTAATAAAAATAAGGTAAAGAAAGATAATTCGCTTTAAAAGATGAATCTTGGATTTTGCAAGAAAGCAGAGAGCTAATGTTTAGCACCACCCCACCTAAACTGGAAGCAGAGAAGAAAAAAAAGAAAGAAAAAAAAAAAAAGGCATGCAGGGCTCTCCTTACTGTCGCTGCCCTTGCAGAGTGGAGCACACTCAGCTGCTGAGCCAAGCCTTGGCCAAGAGCCACTGCCACCAGGGCCATCAGGCATGGGAGGCTCTCCAGCAAGGGGCAGGACATGTATGCAACCCCTGGGGCACATTTTGTAACTCCCTGAAATGCTGTGACCTCCCACGCAGTTCTTCAACCCTCTGAGAACTCCCACAGCCGCGAGACAACACCATTTCATGGTGATAAGAAATGCAGTGATCCTCTTTGAAAATGAGGGTTCAGCACAGAGGAGGCTCTCACCTTGCTAGGAGCATCCAGCTGGTGGGGACGGTCACTGGGAGGTGGCGAGTTCTCCTGCTCCAGCACTGAGGAGTCTCCGGCTGGCCGGAGCACTGCAGTTACAGTAGGAGCTGGGTGCAGTTGCACTGATGGTGCATGGTACAGCAGATCTACTCGCTTCAGTGCTCAGAAAAGGTAGATCCCCTCTCGCAGCCACAAAAAAAAGCCTGCAAGGCAGCTTGTAGCCACACATACATATTAATAACGTACTGCCAGCATGAAGACAGGTAGAATTTCCCCAAGTGTTACGTGACCAGGATGACTACTCAAGCAAATGACCACCAGGAATTTTAGTCCTTAGTTTTACTTTGCTGAATATTGTTCAAGTACTCTGAAAGCAAAGGAGGAAACAAATAAGCAAACGCCAAGTAGGAACCAAAAGGACCAAACACTGGTCATATGTACAGGACAGCTCGGGAAGGCAGATAGCAATGTGGGAAGGAATAATATAGTAGTGTATTCGATGGAGCTGTTGATCAGAGAAAGGGGAATGCTTAGGGGAAAATCTAGAAATATGTAGAATGCTGTGAATGAATGCTGGTTGTTTCATAAAGACTAAAATAATGAGAGGAATCTGCCATAATCCACCTGTTCAGATAGAGCTACTGGGCTGTGAAATGACAGATCAAATTAAGGTGTCAGGCAGAAAGGCTGTAATGAGAGACTTTGCTGAGGCATGGGCCAGACTCTGGAGCTGGTGACCTGGGAGAAGCAAGCGGGAGGGTGAGTAGCTGGAGGGATCCTGGGTCCAGCTGGAGGGTCTGAGGCTGGGCATTCCTGAGTGCACTGCCTCTTCTGGGATCTTGGCAATGATCCTTTGGGATTGATGTTGCCATGAAAATCAGTTTGGGAGGATTATTTTGAAGTTTTTCATCTAGGAAACTAGAAAGCAATTAGATATAGAATTAATTTGAGGTTTTTTCAACAAACACGTTAAAAACATTCCAATGAGCATTTCTGCATAGGTCAAAATGTTTCTGGCGAGCTTTGGCCAGCCTGCTCCCCTTGGACAGGGACACAAGAGCCTGGATGTTACAGTGTGGAGCTCATGGAGCAGGCAGCATCCAGCCTTGTTCCTGTCACCTGGCTGCCAGGCTGGACAAAGCTTGTGGCTGCAGGGTGCCCATGGCCAGCTCCAGGCTTGGGCTGGGTGACAGCTGACCACGCTGCTGTGGGAGACCTGAAATCATGCAGCTGGAATCCAAACCCTGGGGCTGGTCATAAAGCCCTGCCCCGAGTCTCCAGAGAGTCAGTTTGGTGCCATCAAATGAGACCTGTCTGCTTGTCCTGGGACGATGCTCCAGGCATTAAGACGCCAGGTAACTGTACATTCAATTTTGGAGATGCAGACCTTTATTAAATCCAGGATTTACAAAATAAAATCAAAAGGAATGGGAGTCTAGGGGGAAAGGCACAAGCAGGGAGAAATGTCAGTAAACTGTGAATCATCAGAATTGGACTTGCTAGCTCCTCTCTTGGAGTTTCAACAGGACTATTTTCATTAAAAGAACTAAAAGACACAGGCCTTGATAGAGAAGCATCTCCATCTGCTCCGAGAGCTGTGCTCCTCCAGAGCTCTGCAAGTTCTAACAGATAAGTACTGTGATCTGCACTTTCATCAGCCAGAGCACTTTCTGAGGACCTTGGCTGGCCAGCGGCATTGTCTCACAGAGCTTTAATAGATGCTCCTTCTGCACCCCAAACCCATACAGAACTGGCTAGCGCTATACTTCATCTAGATGTAATTTTCCAACTTCAAAGCTTATACTTTTATGAAATATGAATGCATGTTCGATTTCTCCTTCATTTCACCTTCCTGAGGGCCACTGATGGTACTTGAAATGTGCCTCCACTCTGTGTGTGTGTGTGTGTGTGCGCGCTGGATTTTTACCAATGTGGATGAAAGAGGCAAACCAGCCTTGTTCTCTCTGGCTTTCTGTAACAGGCTGGGCTGCAGGCGTCCAGATCCCCAAATCGCTGCCCGGTGCACTAGGGTGCAAATCACTGCAAATTCTGCTCTTGCTGAACCCCAGTGCTGCCTCTCAGTACTCCCGCTTTCCTGGCATTGGGGGTTATTTTTTAATTTGGTTGGTTTTAGTTTTATAGGGAATGTATGAGCTATTTTCTTCTTTTGGCCCAAGACACCATCTTCAATACAGGTAATCAAGATAATTCTACATTTAAACTCCATTGCAGCAACATGGTCATATTGACTCCAGTTACCAACGGCAGCAATACTTAACGGCTCCAGTGCAAACAGAGGTCCTGGCACAGACTTCGGAGTTGGTTGCAACAATAGAGTCACCTTTTCATTCTGGGAGTGATGAATGGTTCAGGCACGGTAGGCAGGAAAACAAAACCTGTCACTGGAAGACAGATGAGGGCAGCATTTCCCTGTAATGTCAGGACATGCACGTTCCTCTCTGAATAGGTTTTCATCTTAGGTTGGCTGTTAGCGTCTAAGCTCCTCCCAGAGGAGCCTTGCCAAAAGTTCTGGTTCTTCATACGAAATATGAGGGCCACGTTGCTTGTGAGGTATGCAGAAAGTATAGAAAAAAACAGAGGTAATCTTTGCAACTCTGAGAACTCATTCATGTTAAAGAGGTTTGCTCCCCTTTCCATAGCATTGCTTGTTTTTTCTTTTTTTTTTTTTTTTTTTAATAACTGTGTACAATGAATGGTTTATTTGCTGTTTCCCTGTTTTTTTAAAAGGAGGAATGGCCACAGTCGCCAATGAGGAACTGTGTTGATGGAACGAAATTGCCACAGAAGCGGGCAAGGGTCCTGCTACTGCGTTTTTCCATGCTGATGCTGTTGCCTCTTTCTTTGTTCATGTCTTCCTTGTGTCATGACCAGGCCGAGGATGATATTTAACTGTCAGGACAGTCTGGGAAGTCTCCAGCTGATACTGTTGGTCCTGGAAGGCTTTCCCTCAAGAGCTGACTCTGGCCCTTGCGCCTATCACCAGTGTACGCAGACCACAGAGGAGATCCCCTATTATGCTTGGGAGGTTTAGAGTTCAGTTCGCTCCTCTGGGCCAGATAGGAGCCACGGCGTTCCCACAGCCAGGGTTACTCTGTAAGACCAAGCCAGCCGTGGGTAAAACCCCTCTCTTGTCTGCAGTGCTGCAATGGATGAGTTCATATTTTACCTTTTGGACTTCTGGCTGAAAGTTGGATTCTCTGGTCCTGCTTAGCATGCGGCAGCACCAAGCTGGCACTCCTCCCACTCGTCCGGAGTGCTAAGATTCATTAGCCTGCATTTATCAGCTCTTGCCAGGGAAATGGTGAATAATGAGCTCTGATTCAGGTAATGAAATGATCTCCCTCTCACATCTGATTACATTGCTGCTTATTATTTCCTCGGTGTGTAACTTTGCTTCCCTGGAAACTTGTTTTGTAAACACTAATGACTGTGCAGTTATGGCCCAAAGTTAAACCTCCCAGCAGCGCTGGAGGAGCCTGGTGAAGCCATGTGGCCTGGCTGTTTGTGTTACCACGTGTGCTTTGTCAGCTAATGTGAGGATGGAGGCATCCCCTGCCCCTTTGCTGGAAGGTACCAAGAACAACACCAGGAAAGCTGCAGCCCTTGACATCCATCATGAGCAGCTTATACACTTTCTTCAGGTATCAGTGCTGTGATTTAGCTTAACTGCCCTTCTTCTCTGGCATTGAGTTTCTCAGAGAGATACCGACCATGACCTCTCTCCATTTGTAATTTGTTAGACAAGAAAAAGACACATTCCTCTAATTTCTTCCTTTATTCCTTTTCTTCTTGAGTAACTTTCTTGATTAACCAGAGCAGTGCAGGCTATTCCAGACATCTTATATGGCAATACTAAAACTGTTTTCTCTCTGCTGGAATGACTTTTCTTGTACATCTTTGAATTTCATCTGCTTTTTCCATGGCAGCATCTGCTTGGCAGCCTGAAGTCACCCTAAGTTAAACAAATGCAGCCAGAAATCCTCATCTGTAGCCCCAAAGAGATGACCTTGCACTGTGTGCTCTTTGTCCCATTTCTACAGCACAAGCCCTTGAGGTCATCCAGTTTTCCTAGATGATCTTCTCACCAACCTCTGTGTGAACTTGGTGACACCATCCCCACTTTAGCCCCTTCCTTTTCCAACTTATCTTTTTTTTAAAGAATCTCCAGTTCTCCTAGCTTAGTATTCGTACCTGTGGGAAATATTTTACTGAAGTCTAAGCAAATGAGAGGTGCCTACCTAATGTGGGTAGCACATTGGAAACATGTCATATATCTATGATAAGCTTTATTCTTGAACAAATTCCTCTTTCAGTAAGACAGATCATTGCAATGGCTTTGTGTATGTGTTTCCATGACATACACAGTCCAGAAAATGCAGGACAGCTTTGTGTTATTGTCAAAGAAGTAAAGTCCTGTTTATGTAGGATGTAATTTCTTTTTCTGCAGCTCCTGGACCCCCTGTAATCATTATATATCTTGTCAAGATGAGTCTCTAATTTCCTCCCCTTCTCGTTATTTCTTTACCATACCAGTAATTGCCTGGGACTCCCTCGTGCAAGGCACTGTAGAAACAAGGAGCAGAAGAGTCACCAGCCCAAGTCTAAGCCCTACAGCCGCATGCATGAGACAGTCCCTAAGAGTGCAGGCAGTTGTAGACAGTGGTTTGAACAAGGCACCAAGACAACACTGTTTCACCAAAGCCCCTGGACCACTATGCAAAGCCCTGTGTGACAGGAGATTGTCACTTTCCTGCCCTCTCCATGCTGCACTTGGGCAACTGTGCATCTTTTAGGAGATGCATTTCCCTGTGCCATGCTTTAGCCCCAGTCGGCAACCAAACACAACACAGCCACTCACTCACCCTCCTCCCCGGTGGGATGGGGGAGAGAATCAGAAGAGCAAAAGTAAGAAAACTCATCGGTTGAGATAAGAACAGTTTAATAATTGAAATAAAATACTAATAATACAAAATTGTAATGAAAAGGAACGAGAGAGAGAGAGAGAGAGAGAGAGACCAAACCCAGGAAAAACAAGTGACGCAACCGTGATCACATCCATTGGGATTTGACAACGTCTACCTTGCCATTTTATTCCTAAGAACTGGATCTCCTGTGCAGGTCCCTTGACCTTACTTTGGTTTATGGCAAAACCGGCCTTCAGAAGGATTTGGACTATTTTCTTCCCTTTCTGAAAAACTTCTGCTGTATCACCCCACGCGATGATGTCATCAACGTACTGCAGATGTTCTGGAGCTTCACCCTGTTCCAGTGCAGTCTGGATCAGTCCATGGCAAATGGTAGGGCTGTGTTTCCACCCCTGGGGCAGTCGGTTCCAGGTGTACTGGATGGCCCTGCAAGTGAAAGCAAACTGTGGCCTGCACTCTGCTGCCAAAGGGATTGAGAAAAACACATTAGTGATATCAGTTGTGGCTACCACTTGGCTGCCTTTGACTCCAGATTGTATGGGAGTTCTAGCACGTCCAGCACGGCAGCGCTCAGTGGCACCGTGACTTCATTCAGGCCACGGTAGTCTACTGTTAGTCTCCACTCTCCGTTAGACTTTCGCACTGGCCATGTGGGACTGTTAAAGGGTGGGTGAGTCTTGCTGATCACTCCTTGGCTCTCCAGTCAACAAATCAGCTTATGGGTAGGCATCAGGGAGTCTCGGTTGGTGCGATATTGCCGCCGGTGCACCGTTGTGGTGGCGATCGGCACCTGTTGTTCTTCGACCCTCAGCAACCCCACAACAGAAGGGTTCTCCGAGAGGCCGGGTAAGGTGGACAGCTGTTTAATTTCCTCCGTCTCCAAGGCAGCTATACCAAAAGCCCACCGATACCCTTTTGGGTCCTTGAAATACCCTCTCCTGAGACAGTCCATGCCAAGGATGCACGGGGCCTCTGGGCCAGTCACAGTGGGGTGCTTTTGCCCCTCATTCCCGGTTAGGCTCACTTCAGCCTCCAATACAGTGAGCTGTTGGGATCCCCCTGTCACTCCAGA
>VYZW01059184.1:60382-73542 GCA_013401315.1 Balaeniceps rex | reverse complement strand
GGTGCCACCAAGCCGCTCTATCGCTCCCCTCCTCAGCAGGACAGGAGGGGAGAAAATGAGATGGAAAAAATGCCAAAAACCTCGTGGGTCAAGATAAAGACAGTTTCATTAAAAAAAAAGGCAAAAGCAAAGGCCGCTCGTGGAAGCAAAAAAAAGGAAACAAAGATTTTATTCTCTGCTTCCCATCAGCAGGCGATGTCCAGCCACTTCCTGGGAAGCAGGGCTTCGGTACGCATAGCGGTTGTTCCAGAAGACAAATGTAGATAACAAATGTCCCCCCTTCCTCCTCCTTTCTCTTAGCTTTAATTGCTGAACTGACGTCATATGGTATGGAACATCCCTTTGGCCAGTTTGGGTCAGCTGTCCTGGCTATGTCCCCTCCCAAGACCTTGTCCACCCCCAGCCTACTGGTGAGGGGGGAAAATGTTGGAGGTACAGCCTTGATGCTGTGCCAACAGTGCTCAGCAGTAGCCAAAACACTGGTGTGTTATCAACACCTTTCTAGCTACCAACACAAAGCACAGCACTATGAGGGCTGCTGTGGGGAAGATTAACTCCATCTCAGCCAGACCCAATACAATGTCCCAGTTTCCTGAGCTATACGATAGGAGTGAGAACACTCATCTGCTTCACAGTGGTGTTACAAACATCATATACACTTGTTAGTGTAATCATAAGTATGCACTATTGAGTGTATGTCCTTGTTCAGGTCTACACATCCTTGACAAAAGTGTCTGCACAGACATGGCAAAATAAGATTTGCGTGAGGCATTCAGAACCACAGAGCCTGATATCTGGGCAAGACCATCCCTATGCACTATAGACACATAAACTGAAGACAGACTACACTGAGGGATC
This sequence comes from Balaeniceps rex, assembly GCA_013401315.1. Lineage (NCBI taxonomy): Eukaryota > Metazoa > Chordata > Aves > Pelecaniformes > Balaenicipitidae > Balaeniceps > Balaeniceps rex. The sequence continues at coordinate 72,684 of VYZW01059184.1, read as the reverse complement.
TCAATGCCAACAGCAAGCCTTGCACAGCTCTCAGCCAGACCTGCTTTCATACCCAAACCAATGATCATGTAATAAACACCAAAACCCATCATTGTTGCTGTTGTTTATAGACAATACCAAGCTTGGCAGATTATGAAAAGACAGGAGCAGGATTAATGGAGAGGCTGGAAGGGATTGTATTTCTTCCATGACCCATTAACTAATGCCGATGTAGAGCAATTTCCTGACTGGGCAATAGCCACATCACTGTTCCCCCTTCCCTATCCATATGATAGATGTATTTAGCTCTGGACTCGGAGCAATTAGGATCACTGGCTAAGACAGAACTGTGTAAACAACAGATCTTCCAACACAGCCAAACACAGCTATATGCCCAGAAAGGAAGGAGTTGATGTCTGGTGAACGTGAGCCCTGTACCCATGGTATCAGCAGATCTGCATGGGCTCTCAGGAGAATAATACCCTGCAATCCCTAGATATATACTAGGAGGTGATTTCATTTCCACATCTGGCCAGATGCATAATTTAACACTCTATACAGAGAAAGAGCCAGGTCTGAGGGATGGAAAAAATACCACCATGAGAAATTTAAAGGGCATCAAATACTTTTAGCTTATCAAAAAAATAGGAATCAAAAGTGTTTTGATTACACAAAATAAGAAAATTCAAGCAGGGGAAATATTAGATGCAATAGGGCTCTTCAATTTGGAGAAGGACTGCAGATCAAAAACCAATGGCTGGAAGCTAAATCCACACTGTTTCCTGTTAAAAGTTAGTCATCATTTTTTGCAAGGCTGAAGATGATTAGACTGTCGAAAATTCCCCGCAGGAAATGATGGATTCTCCATTTGTCAAATCAAACTTTGATGCCATTTTAGTCAAACACAGATAAATGGCGTCAATATAGGGCTATCAGGGTGAATTCTAATGGTAAAATAGTCTTTTCATTTGTGGATTTTGCTGAGCTTGATTCATGATAATAATGAAATTCAGTGGAAATGCTTCCCAGTCTCAGAAGTGAACGCTAACTTTCTTCTTTGCAGGCAATATCCCAAAATGCAGTTTTAAGGGGTTTACATATTACTTTGTGGGCAGCGGGTATTGCTTTCTGCAATGAAATGTCAGCTTCTTACATGAGGAAGAAAAATGGTTTTCTGACAATGCTTTTGTCTTATACTGACTATTCAAAACCAGAACATTGTATACTACTCCAATGCCACACAACAGTCCCTCTGCCTAGAATAAAGGCATCCAGTGACTACCCTGTCAAACACAAGGCAAGTAAGTCATCCACAATGCAAGCTCCTATGCAATTTTTTTGTCTCATGATTTATCAATTTAAGTGGCTTGTTCTTCCTTTGTGGTTCATTTTTAGTCATCCAGTTCACTCAGACTCTCTAACTTGACCTTCTTAAGATTTCTCACCCCTGCAGTAAGGGTGCAGGAACATCATTTTCCCATGGCTCATAGGAGAGAGCTGAAGAATGAGAAAACTGCAGGTGATGCATATATCTGTCAGAAGGCAGCAGTGAATGTTTATAAATCTTTATGAATTTAGAATACCCATTTCTTGTTCCATTAGAGAGTGACAATTTAAAGATTTCTGGATTACAACGAGGCTAGTGATGTGTATCTGGACCTTGCTGACACACATCTCCTATTACATGGTGGTTGACTGTATATAAAAAATTAACTGCTCAGTGCCAACACTTTCTGAAACAGCTGCTGAAGGAAAATCAGTGGTGGGTAAAGGACTCTTCTATGATTTCCATCAGAGGATTTAGAGATAGAAAGTACCCAGATTTCTCCAATGACACGGTGTATATTTTTGTTCTTGTTATGCAAACACAGATAATATCATTAGAGCTCCACTAAACCTGAAAAGAATATGCATCTCTTTTCCAGTAAGGAAAATCTGAGCTTCTCCAACAAAGCTTTTCCAGATATCTTTAACATGGACAGAATGCATTTTAGGCTTGCTTGGGCCAAAATATTCCCAGTTAATTTCTCCTAGGGGAAATAAATGGCAGAAGTTCATGTCAAACAACTCACAGATTTATAGCTGGAAGTCTCAAAGGACCAAAATGACATATCGGATTTCTGGGTCCACTTATAATAACCTGGAATGACTTATATGTTTTATTATTGGAATAGTAATGTGCGTGTATATATATTACTGATATGAATGAGCAGTAGATGCATTGCATACATATCCACCAATAGGACTAAAATATATATGTATCCATCATTACAACCAAAATGAGAAATTGGTCCATACTGTTTGGGTTTTTCCAAGTGCTCAGTGAGAACCAATAAATACTTCCAGCAAAATTTGCTGAATGAGCTCTGAAACTCATTTTTTATAAAAACTTATACTGGAGTTTAAAGCACCAGATGGACTGCAACATGAAATAAATTAAAAGAAGATCATTGTTAGCAAGGATTATAATAAACAGCATAAAGGAAGCTGCTATGCAAAATAGGGTAGAAAAAAGAAAGAAACGTACAAATGACAATCCAGCAACTGGCTTAAATGTCTTCTAGCTCAACTCAACTAATTCAAATTCATTAAAATGCATCTGCTTAATGTTAGACTTTTTGTCTTACTATAAGGAAAGAGATGTCTAAAATTGGAATTGAAGGATGAGCACCATACCTGTGATTTACTTTGCAGTTTCTGACTGTCCTGCCATACTCATCTTTTTAGGAATATAAACAAGTAGGCATCCTGACAGACTCTGTTTCTGGAGTAGAGCTGAGAAGCGATCCTAGAACAAAAGGCAAAGTTAAGTTGTTTGTGTCTTTTCCCAAGTCACGTTTATTTTCATTTGTTTCAGAGAAAATATTTTTCAGATGATATAAATCTGACAGTAACACTGCCAGAATATCTATCTCCATAGCTGTTGCTGTAAGATCATTGGAGAAAGTCACAGTGAGGGAGATGAGGCAAAAAAAATGGTCAGGTAAGGAATGGATGAGGTCTATCTGGCTGAGTTGTCACCTAAATCAAGTAGGTCCATAACAAGAAAAAGAAGGATGCTTTTTGTACTACCAGCCACGCTACCTGCTAGCGCACGCATTCTTTCTGTATAACGGGGAGAAAGCCACCACATCCAGTCCCCACAGCCCGTCAGATGCCTCCCAGTCACTGAACTTACATTTTAGCATAAACTTTTCCACTGGCAGGTTTTATGCAGGACTTTACCGCCACGAAAAACTCTGCTCAAAGGCTGAAAAGCATCAAAACCCAAAGCTGGTTTTCTTTGTTTCTGAATTTTCATCAGTCAAATTTTGGGTGAATTCATCTCTGAGGCTGATAGTCATTTAACAGCACTGTGAACAGCATTCCTCAGCATCCTGGTACCTACCTTTCCCAACTGCTGTTGGCTCCTCTATGCAGACTGCCAGGTGCTGTGCCTTCACCAGCTACCTCACCACGCACCGCTGTTTGCCCCTCAGGTTTAATTGCTTACTTTTGCCTGCATCAAGACAGAACGTTTATTGTCATATCCATTTTAAAAAAAAAAAAAAAGAAAGAACTGGCAGGCACTACCTGGATGATTGTTTTGCTGGTTATGCAGCATTGTACAACCATCTGCTTCAAAGGCCAAGAAAGGAGAGGCATTTCTGTTAGCTGCTATTAGCAGATTTATCATCAACTGCAAGCTCCTTGTGGAGGCCTCAGTAGGAGACGAGTCAAATAAATATCTGTCAGGACACCAAAATGTCTCTTTGAAATAGGCGTAACTGTATGCATCAGCTTTGCACAGATCCCTCTTCAGGCAAATTGCACAAGGGCTTTATTCATCTGTGGGTTTTATGCAGTGCTCTGCAGGACACTAACAGCTGCCTTTCTGCACGTCTTCCATACACAGCTTTTAGGAGCAGAGGGATCATTGTCATATCAAGTCTGACCTAAGTACAACCAAAACCATAAGTACTATCTAAACCATATACTTTTATGCAAATATTGTCATACCAGTTCTGTTTAATATCTTTATCAATGATAGGGATGTGGGGATCGAGTGCGCCCTCCGTAAGTTTGGAGATGACACCAAGTTGGGTGGGAACGTTGATCTGCTTGAGGGTAGGAAGGCTCTACAGAGGGATCTGGACAGGCTGGACCAATGGACTGAGGCCAATTGTACAAGGTTCAACAAGGCTCAGTGCCGGGTCCTGCACTTGAGTCACAACAACCCCATGGAACACTACAGGCTTGGGGAAGAGTGCCTGGAAAGCTGCCCATCAGAAAAGGACCTGGTGGTGCTGGTCGTCAGCCAGCTGAATGAGCCAGCAGTGTGCCCAGGTGGCCAAGAAGGCCAACAGCATCCTGGCTTGTATCAGAAATAGTGTGGCCAGCAGGAGTAGGGAAGTGATCATCCCCCTGTACTCAGCACTGGTGAGGCCACGCCTCGAATACTGTGTTCAGTTTTGTGCAATGAAAGACATTGAGGTGCTGGAACATGTCCAGAGAAGGGCAACGAAGGTGGTGAAGGGTCTGGAGAACAAGTCTTATGAGGGATCTGGGGTTGTTTAGCCTGGAGAAAAGAAGGCTGAGGGGAAACCTTATCACTCTCTACAACTACCTGAAAGGAGGTTGCAGTGAGGCGGGTGTTGGTCTCTTCTCCCAAGTAGCAAGTGATAGGACAAGAGGAAATGGCCTCAAGTTGCCCCAGGGGAAGTTTAGATTGGGTATTAGGAAAAATTTCTTCACGGAGAGGGTTGTCAAGTACTGAACAGGCTGCCCAGGGAAGTGGTTGAGTCACATCCCTGGAGGTATTTAAAAGACGTGTAGACATGGTGCTTAAGGACATGGTTTAGTGGTGGACTTGGTAGTGCTGGGTTAACGGTTGGGCTTGATCTTAAGGGTCTTTTCCAACGTAAATGATTCTGTGATTCTATGGACATCATCTAGAGAGATATCCATTTTTTGATAGTCTTTAGCAAATGTAGCCTCCTTGACAGCACTGACAAAATTTGCTCATTATGTAAAAACCTTGAGCAGAAGAGCAACCCAGATTTTCCCATTCATTTCCTTGAGGCTCTCCTGGCACAGCAAGTTACCCAACTATTGCCAAGATGTAAGACAGAGGCTGACTTCCCTCTGCTACCTCTCAGAGATGAGTTAGTCCCACTGCGATAAAATATTTCACTGAACGTGTTAATAAAATGGGAGTCAGACCCTCCTTCCATTTTCAGACAGATATCTCTCCCTATCAGATAGATACCTCTTTGGAAACAACCGCTTTCTACTTTTTCTGTTACCTCTCTTTATTTCTTTCTTCACTATATAGATCTCATGCAGAGTATTCACCTGAAGTGTCTGACTGTATTGGAAATGACAAGACTGTCCCCACTGTGTTTCTCAAAGGGTTGCCTGACGTAGTAAAATTAATGTATTATTTTACATTAATTACATTCATATTTGTCTGAAAACTGCAGAGAAAAGATCTTTCTTCATCCTATACAAAGATCCCCCCCACTGCTAGCAAATCTTTCCCATGTCCCATACTATAGTGAGAGATGGTGTTAATGGCATGCTTCTGGCTGTGAAACGCTGTTAAAATTGTCTCTGGTAACCCCTGTGGTCCAATTCCAATTGCTTACTTTTTGCTCCCATTGTTTAATAGGTTTTCTAGTATTGGGATGGGAGGTGGGGGTGTTCAGTCCAGCTGTGAAACTATTTTAGTGAGCATTTTTAGAGTTAAACTGTTCTCCTGAGATTTGTGAAAAAGAGCTGATGGTAGGATTCCCTGACAACATGTGGCTCTTAGGCACAAGTTTATCTATAACTCCCTTCAGCCCTTGAGACAGAGTTATCTGCTGCACAGGTGTCTCCAACAAGCACTGAAAGGGTAATCAGTGCCTTGCACACGTAGAAAAAGCAAAGCTGTTGTGACGTCCCTAATTCTGAGTTGCTCTGATCTCAGAGAAGTGTAAGCTCCAGGTTGCCAACTCTTTTGCCTGTAGGACCCTGTGTAGTGCTGCTGACTTAAGTATCATGACACCTATGCTCAATATTAAGTATTTACAACAACACAGACATAGTTGAAACAGGAGGAACAGGAAAGTTTGCCCATAATGAAACCCTGCCCAGAGAAGGGTCCTTTGAATTTTTTTCTAGGTGTAAGCAGATTCGACATGAGTTGTTTCCAACACATGAACTTCATGAACACATGAACTTCATGAACACATGAACAGTGTTTCCAGCACTGAAAGCTTCCTGCCATGAGGACCCATCACTTTAAGCTTTACGCTGAAATATAATACTCAAGGTTTCCAAGTAATTGGAGCAGGCAGTGGCAGTTAGGTGAGAAATGGAGGGAGAACAATGTGGGTGGAACATGCATCTCCATCAGAGTACGCACTGCTGTGTTAGACAGCCTTGAGGTGCCTGCTAGCATCAGGATAGTCTGCGGAATTCCAACATTATGCTATACACTAAAGAAAGAAAAAGAAAAAATATACAACCTTTTCTGAAACAGAGAACTGTTTTGTGTTCCTGGAAGAGTTTTCAAGAACAAAGGCTCAACCTCTGACCTCAGGATGGATAGTCTAAATTGAAACATCCAGTGTTGTAATAGAAACCTCTTGTTTTCTCCTGTAGAGTGACAATTAATGGGGAAGATGCCCAGAAAGTGTGGAGTTATACAAACTCCCTCACCTGATCCATCTGCCATCAATGTCTGCCATTGCTCGCAATGGCCATGCGAGCCAGGATGTACCTGAGACAGTTGTCCTAAAATTCACCAGGTTTGATGAACCTGTCTTTCCACTGCAAGATCATTTCCATGATGGAAATACCACCTGCAAAACATTTCAGTGAAAACCAGCATTGAAAGACAAATCCTACAGGATCTAAAGGTGCTTGGGAATTCTCTTTATATGTGTATTCCTACAGGTACTGTAACAAGCAAGCAGAAATAGTGGCAGCAAAGTGTACACATCTCCCAAAGTGACCTGCCTCCTCTAGGGATCTTACAACTCCAGAAAACTCATACCGTTAACATGTTGATCCAGTGTCTTTGCACCTACTCATGGCTTCAGGAAGCAGCCAACACAGCACAGTGTTTGGAAGAGGGCAGGGATCAAGTGAGATGTAGATTATAAAATGGTGCAACATAGAGGAACTTAGCTAGCTGAAGTGATAGTCATGTTGAAGTCCCCCATGACTGGAAGAAGGGAAACATTGCACCATTTTTAAAAAGGGTAGAAAGGAGGACCCTGGGAACACCTCTGTGCATGAGAAGATTATGCAACAGATCCTCCTAGAAGCTTTGTTCAGGCATATGGAGGACAGGGAGGTGACTCGAGACAGCCTGTAGCGAAAGGACAAGGGGTAATGGTTTTAAACTAAAAGAGGGTACATTCAGACTAGATATAAGGAAGAAGTTTTTTACAATGAGGGTGGTGAAACACTGGCACAGGTTGCCCAGAGAGGTGGTAGATGCCCCATCCCTAGAAACATTCAAGGTCAGGTTAGACGGGGCTCTGAGCAACCTGATTTAGTTGAAGATGTCCCTGCTCATTGCAGGGGCAGTTGGACTAGACGACCTTTAAAGGTCCCTTCCAACCCAAACCATTCTATGATTCTGTGATTCTATGCCAATGTGAAGAGGGACTGTCAATTCAGCCCTTACCCCAGGCTTGAGGCCTTGAGCTCTGTGTTCTTTCCACCCTTTCCTGTTTCCTCAAAGCTCTTAGGTAGGTTCAGGTTCTCCAGAAACACTTTGGTGGGCCCTGAGCCTGAATTATCATAAGCCCCATAGTCCTCTATGCATTGGGGACCCCAGGCAAATTCCCTATAAACATATAGCAAGGCATGGGGGTCTGCTCCATCTGACTACCAGCAAGCTGTCACCTCATTTAACAACTGGGAAGTCAGCTCACGGTCTCAGCCACGCCATCCTTTACCCTAGGGATCATGTCTCGGTTCACACCACCAAAAAGGATCAGGAACACAAAGCAAGAGACCAAACCTCCAACCACTGCCTCCTCTCCAGCTCCCTCTCCTTCACCTCAGCTAACACCTGACATTCCCGTTGTCTGCAAGACACCGCTGATGTGACTGGGATTATGAACATAAAGAAGGAAAATTAGTTACAGCTGGAGCAATTGTCAGGCAGGAAGATAATTGAAAGCCAGCAAAACGATCAAGCGTTTAATTGCTTAGATTAAACAAATGAATTGACGGCAATCAAGCCAACCTATAAAAGGTACCAAAAAAATGACATGTGAGAAAATAGATTAATTTTCTTAAGGAACAAGTAAAAACAAACTTGGAAAAATTGAAAACCCAGGCTTGGGTTGTTTATAAACCTTAATCAATTTAAAACTCATTTTCAACATATTAAACTTTACTGTCTAATGTCTCCCAATGAATTCTGCCTTTGGCATTGTTCAGCAGTCTCACCGAAGCCTTGTGCAGTTAAAAAACATAATTCATCAGCATTACCTCTGCCAAGTGCACTTAAATCAGGAGGCAGTCCCCAAAATCATGAAGAGGGGAGCATTGTGAGATTTTTAAAGGAAATTTTTCCTATTTGGGGGACTGTTGATATCCTGGGGAGATTTTTTTAGAGGAGGGAAAACTACTGAGCTCTTAGAATTTGTGTTTTCAAACCTTGTGTTTTGGTCTCAGCACTGAATCTTTGCATAGAAGCAAATGCAAAATAGTGGGGGGGGGGGAAAGGTGCTTGACGAATTTGGTCAATACCATGGTGGAAATTCCTGAGAGGCCAAACACCACTCTTGCTGCTTACATTTGCCTTGCTGACCATTCATGCAGTGCTGTGCATCAACACAGAAAGGCACAGCTGCCTCCATGCCATGTTCAGTATTGCAGCCTCTCTGCATCTGGGTCCAGAGCAGATCTGGAGAACTCAAATGCTTGAGAGCTATCTAGCACAGGATTTGCTGAGCAGAGGCAACAACACTGCTGGCTGGAAGTCTTCAGACTTGGGTTTTGTCTCAGTTTTCGGCCACGCAGTTCAGTAACATATTTCATTTTTTTTTTGGTTCACACATTTTTTCCCGATCACATGCCTGAAAAGTCCTTTAGAAGACCAATGAAGCTTTGCTTTTGTCCCTGAGAGCAGGACCCCTGCTAATGGCATGGGGAAAGCAAATGCCAGGTTGTGGTGGTGCGCTTTCTTTCTGGTATGTAAATATGATTATAAGTCAACCATCTTACTCCATAGCTGACAGCCGAGGGCCCGCTGAGCTCCTCTGCACACCAGCGGACTGCACGCCAGGATCTCCCCTTGAGTAGAGACACCTCTCACGGTTACTCCTCGAGGTTGAGAGATTCCTTACCTCGTCAGATACTCGGTAAGTGAATTTGGAATAAGCGCACTGGAATTTTGTGATCTTAGCTAAGTGACATAAAGGACTGATTACACATATATAATCCCTTAAACATAAACCATTGACCAAGTCTGGGACTAAGTTTGGATCCAGCCGTACCTAGACTCCTCTCTGAGAAGGAGTTTGGAATGTAAGGGGGTCCTCTCTGAACCTCTATTTTGTCTAACAGTTTTGTCTGACCCTGTCCTCTATGCAGTAAATAATCGAATGTACCTTGCCATCGAATCTTGTTAAACCATTGTCAGATTTGCCGTTGAACTCTGTTAACTCACTGTCTTATATCAATAAAATATATTGTTTCTTCCTGCTGCTACACACACACTGTCTCCAGCCCACCACATCGCATAGAACTGTCAGCGTTTTTCTCTAATGCTGCTCTAACACAAACTCTTCCCAACACACAGTAACCCCTCCTGAAATGTTTAGACCCAAATCTGAGGTGAGCAGAGATATGAACTCTACTGTACCAGCGTACAACAACTTTTTGGAAGGTGTGCGATGATGAAGGAACGGAAAGAGAGCTACTCCAGAATGGATCCTTAATGTTTCACACTTCATTTTTACAAAATGGAGGTTTGATCTGGTTTTTCAGACTTATATAAATCACTTAAAGGATTTTATTTTGAAAGGAGAAGATAGATTGTATACCATCTCTTTTTCTCCCTATCATCAATTTTTCATTTCATGATAAAAATCTAATTTTGTAAGTGTGACATTCAAAATAAGAAAGTGAAAATAGCTGAATCCAAGGGCTCAGTTACTCTCTGCCATCCAGCCTTACCATCCGGCTGACTGAGCATAGGCAGAATGAAGTGTCCCCCACCCAATGGTTACCCTAACATTGCTACCCTTCACCCCCTGAAAATGAGTTATGAAAGCCCTACATAAAATCAATACTTTTTTGAAGCTTTCTGATTTTTTATGTTTTCCCTCATGTTTTCATTCTCACATTCTTCTTGCTGATAAGTCATTGTATAGGTATTCAGTTTCCATGTTCCAGATCAGTTGCTCTGGGTTTGAGTAATGCAATGTCCCGCCACAGGCTCAGCGAGATCTCCAAGAACTGCACAGTGACAGCAGGGATCAAGAGCCAACTGCCTTTCTGAAAACGTGCAGTCATCTCACGTGAGCTGAAGGAAGATCAGATGATCTTGCCCCTCCCATCCTCAGTGATAAAATGTACAAGTGTGATCTCTGGATTTTACCTCTGCATTTTGTACACCAGAGAGGACTCAAAGGAGGGCCACCAAGCTGATCAAAGGACTGGAAGACAAACCTTCTGAGGCAAATCTCAAGAGAGGAAATGTTAAAATCAATACCACCTGGATTAGGTTCATTATTTTTTGACAAAACCAAAACCAACTTCATTTTCTACCGTAATACATTATTTGGTAGACTAGAAGTACTTAAGTAATAAGTAAAAGATGTTTCCAAAGGAAAAAAATTCAAATATTTCCCTTCGGAAAAGGTCAGGATTACCGATTACTCCACTAAAATTCCAGGAACATAGGACTGGGAGGAACCATGTGTACCTACAACTGCAGGTACCAGGTAGCAGAGGTTAAGTAAAGGGGTACAGAGTATTGATTCCCTTCTGACACACCGTAGAATGATACCACCCTCCTAGAGCAATTCCAGGAGCCTTAGTGCCTAGGACCAAACATCCAAGACACTGCAATGTGCCACAGCAGAATAGACCAAGGGTGTCCCATGCAAGCTCCCATTTCTCTGTCCATTTCATGGACCCTCACATTAGAAGCAGAGGCATCCAGCGTTTGCCCAATAAGTGATTTGTGCAGAAAAGTCGACAAATCCAGAACTTGCCAGAGTCACTGCACATTGGGATATACAGATTGTTGGTCTGCAGTTTCTAGATAACTGAAATGTTTCCTAGTTTTAGTTCCGATCAAGTGGCTAAATGGCAAGAAAGCCTAGAGAAACAGCTTACTTCTTTTCCTGCCAGGACAAAATTACTGGGTGGAAAAAGATGCTATCTTCTTGGAAACCTGGGTCTAGACTAGTCCTAACCTAATCCCCACTGTAGAAAAAGACATAAAAGTCACCAAAAAAAATCAACTTTATTTGCCAATTGGACCCAGAGGGAATTATTTTCTGAATTCATCCTTGTGTGTTTTATTGACAGCAATAGTTATGATCCTTATAATGGCCTTATAATTCCCTGCCTTGCTCTAAGACATAGTATACGGTGAGAGAAACTAATGAAGCAAAAGACACTCGATATCAGCCTTCAAATGTGCTGTTTATAAAATCCTTTTAAAAGGAAAAATAAAACAGCCATTTTAATAAATTAAAAACCCTGATGCGCAGCTTGCTGGATGGCAGGTTGAATCAAGATGGTTGACATGTCACACTGTAACTACTTCCCCAGTGAATGATGACATAATTTTCAGATTTGCCCTTCTTACTGGCATTGATGCATTCAGGCAAAACGATATATCAATCAGTCTTTAGGACCTAAATGCCTGTTATGAGTCAATCCTCTGAGGCTCTCAGCTTCCCACATCTCATAAGAATCTCAGCAATGATTTGTAGTCATTTGAGTCTTTTATAATGCTTCACATCTCTCAAATTGGTTAGAGCCTAAACCCAGAGCCTTTGCTCTGTTTCACATCAACCACATTATTGGTATAGGACAAGTGTGTGTTGCTCTATATTCTTCTTACCACCATGCTAATGCCAGCTTCTCATAATTAAATATGGACAGAATCCAGTGTTGTACTAAATATTTAACAAGTTCATGGCCTGATTTCTCCCTGGTTCATTTTCAGGGCTTGTATAACACCCCAGTAGATTTGCTCCTAGACAGAAGNGCACTGCAAGTAATTTGAGGTGCATTTGAGAGCATGGGCTCTGCAGCTTCTGCCTTTCCAACGTAACCCAGGTGGAGTGTACAAGTCATGCTACCAAAGGTAATGG
>VYZW01059184.1:31582-48200 GCA_013401315.1 Balaeniceps rex | reverse complement strand
AGGCTGAAAGGAAACACCAGCTAAAGAGCCAGGACTGTTCCATATGTGGGTATTTGCTGTGGCTAAACACGCCTGTCATGAACAGACAGAGGAAACCGTTCGTGGCACCATCAGGTACCAAATTTCTGAAAGCTGCTATGTGAGCCTGTTGTTCCGCTGATGCCAGCAGTAACCTACTACACAAAAGCGGCCCAATGAGGATGGCTGGAGATGAGTGGCAGAAGAGTAACAGGGGTATGGGTTACACACACTTGTCAGAGCCAGCAAATGTGCGTTTGCTCACAGACATAGCAAAGCTGATGTTTTTGTCATCTGAACGTCATTCAGATGAAAGATGTGCAACTAATTCTTCACTTAGAAACAGTTGCAAATTNAACTGAATCCACGCTCAACCTCCATTCAGTTGATTCAGTCATGTGATGCAGCTTCTCTTTAATTGAATGATTTATATAACTATGAAGCCCTGTGTGAATTTTACAATTGAATATATCATTGATGATTGTCTGCAATGAGGCTTGAAGCTTAGAATTAAAAACTTATTAGTATTTTCATTAGGAAAGTTCAAGAGCTCAGATATTGCAGAAGACCAAATCCCAGAGTCCCTAGCAGGCTCATACTGAAAATTTTTCTGCAATTTTTCAGAATTTTCTCTTTGCTATGAATTATTTAAATGAAACCCTTCCACAGACACAAAATTTCAAGGCCTGAAGAGACCATTGCAATCATTCAGCCTGGTCTACTTGGTAATGCAGACCACAGTCAAACCTTTACCTTCTTAGTGGTCTTTCCAATTATGCCATTAGTATGCCCTAAACTCCTGACCTCTGCAATGTCTTTCCTGACCTCATGCTCAGCACATCCTAACAACTACAGCAATGCCCTGATTTCAGCGTGTAATCTCAGATGAGGTGTTTGCTGTCTACATGCTATTTTACCCTTGGGGATTTTTTTTTTGTTATTCAGCACTTCTCAGCCCTACTTTGTACTCTTATTTTCCCAATCAGACAAGCTTGTCTGTCTGTGAAGAACTATGCAGTTGCAGTGGACTAGGACATAATGTCCATTTTTAATCACTAATAATATTAAAAAAAATCAATTAAAAAAATCAGTTTAAAAAATAAATTAAAAAATCAATTAAAAAATAATCAATTTAAAAGCCCACTGAGGTATTTTCCCCAGAACCAGCTGGTACTGGTTACTCTCAGGCAATGCCACAAATACTACTGGTAAAGGGTGACCCATGGATTATTTACTGTCTTCTGGCACAATCCTCAGATGCACAGCAAAAAAGGAATGTAAAAATTTGTCCTTACAGATGAATCTACCTTAATGATCAGTTTAGAGTGTGTGTGGCTGCACAACAGGGAAGTGAAGCTATTTTCCAGCTTACTTAGGGTACCAAAAGCTCAGGCTAAGACTGAGCCTGTGTCAGGGGTGATGGGGGAGTGAATTCGTCATGATGCACAGACACAGTCATGCTCTAATGACTTTCTGTCTTACAGTCACCCTTCTTTGCAATGGAAGTAGAGACACAAAAATCTATTTGAATTCTCATATAGTAATCCAGAAAGGTATTCACTCTTGGCTGGAGCAATCAGACGGTCTTGCTGTCCATACAGTGTGCAGATATATCTTTTGTCCTCAGGACATAAATCCACTATGAACAAAATCACATTCATTACATTTAGATCTGTAGATTAAATAGAGGTTTTATCCCGGGATATCATGATTCTCTAGAAACTTGATTCCAGCCAGCTTTTGCTGTTCTTGTGCCACTGTTGCATACATGGCCAACTGCTCTTTGTGTGCCAAGATGACTCTGAGAAAGCAACAAATAGAGGCAATAACTTCCATGCATTTGATGTACTCCAGCCCAACCTCTTGGCTGTAGGAGGGAGGGAGGGACAGCATCCCTGTCCTGAGAAATTCTTAAAGTTGCAAGAACTTTTCAATTCAGCAACGCCATCAAAACTTGAGCTTTACAGTGCTGGTGAGCAAAATACACCATTTGAAAAGGTTCAGGTCTGTACATCTGCCTTCCTTCCATCTTTCAGGACAGCGTCCGCAGTACCAGACCTGTTCCATCCCAGATGAATAGTTAAACATAATTTCAAGCAAGGAATTATACCTAATTCTCTCATAACCCTGTCACTGATCCTAATCATAATTCATTTTTTATATCAAAAGCAGTACTTCTAACAGGCAAGACTAGCAACCACCAACGTGAGAGTAGCACCACATCATCACATATAATGTGAATGATGCAGGTTCAAGTCCCCTGGTCTAACACAGGATTGACAAGGGTGCACGAGTCTTGGATCTACCACCACTATTAAGAGTCTTTGCTGTTGAGGAGCAGTTGGATATTTTTTCTTTCCCTCAACCACAATCAAGTAACTCCATCGTGGAGCTTAAAGAGATTTTCCAGAAGAAAATTTTGTCAAAGTTTGGGGGTTTTTTTTCCCATTTGTTTCCACCACTACCCCAAAACTCCACATTTTGCTGAATCATAATTTCCAATTAAAAAAAGAAAAATACAACAAAAAATTTCACTGTTAAAAAGTTTTGAGTCTTTCTAGCGATAACCCCTCAGACCTCAGAGGCTAAGAAAGTCCTGGGTAAAGCACAGAGAACAGTAATCTAAATAAAAAAACTAATAACTGTAACAAAAAATGGGCTTTGAATAGCTAAAGAGCATTTTTGCTCTTCTTTGCCCATTGAACCCTTTGCGCTGCTTGTTTTATTGACTTGCAATACAATGAGAAGCCTTCAAAACCATGAGAAAATAAAGGGTCAGCTCCTCTTCTGGTCTTCAATGATATTTCCATTTTACCTTTAAGGCGATGGTCTTTATACTGCTGCTTTTTCCCCAAATACCTGACAGAATGCATATAATAGATAAATACCTTTTGACCATCATTTTTCTGGGACCTTCAAAACCATCCAGAGGCCATCAGAATGAAACAGCCATTACCGGTTTTCACCAGTAAAGTTTCTTAGTGAACCTTCTGGGGGCTGGGGGCTTCACTGCCTGTCTCGAAGTGTTCCTGTAGAAATGTGGACTTTAATTAAAGGTGATTGTCCTAGCCACTAGGGAAGAGTTTTTCTCCCTTTTCCCACACCTCTCTCTAAGTCCAGTCTCCTTCAGGTTGGGTTCATTCTAGATCCCACATCTTCCCCCATCCCAGTTGATTGCTCTTGATGTAGTACAAAAGCTGGGAAATAGCAGCAGTATTTTTCCTCATGCCACATAACTTTTCAGTCTTCTCTGAGAGTATTTAGGTATAATTCAGCTGCCTGTCTGGTTATAAACATTCCTGCAGCCTGGAAGTGACTTCATATATATGATTCATACATGCTTGCGCTGCTCTTGTACACTTCCGTAGGCCGTTGGCCAGTGTAGTAGCTAGAAAACCAGCTAAAATGGAGAAAACCAGCTTGAGTGGACATCAGACTAAGGAATGAAATGCAAAAATCTGGTAACTTGCAGAGACAAGCTCATTTTCTCCAAGAAAATTGTCAAGATCCATCATGTTTCTTTAGATATCTATCACATTTGATTACTGTTATCAACCTTGACCCCGTGGAAATATAGACTCTTGCACTTCTTGGTTAGAGGAACACAAAGACCTTTGTTTGCTCCAGTTAAGGCCCTGTGAGGAAAGCCTGTTTCCAGCAGCGTGACTTTCATATGGTACTGCATATATACTTCTGAACTTTAGAAAAGTTTGGTCTACCAAGCCCCATTTTTCAACAAATGCAATCAGCATCAAAACTTCTAATTTACTTGACCCCTAAAAATGCCAGCAGGAAGAAGAAAAAAAGCAGAGGTTACCACAATTATCTGCCAAATCTTCAGTGAAAGCACTAAAGAATTCACATAAAGTAATGTCTTTTATGCTCAGAAAAGGAAATTAATCATTCTCTCCCCACCCCTTTCAAAACAGCGATGCTTCATTGGGATGGCCTGAGCCAACAGAATCCAATATCAGGAAGACTTATTGCATTTTCACTTCATCATTCATGTCATTGAGAGATAATTATGGTATACATAAGTCCAGAGATGAGTTTGGAACTGACAAGTTATTATAAAAGCACCACAGCACTCTTTCTACTTTAACACTTTCTATCAAAAAAAAAAGAAAAAAAAAAGAAAGGAAGAAAGGAAGAACAAAAAGATAACACTGTGTTATTATTGTTTATTATTATGTCTGTAGCAACAAGTATCTCAAAGCTCCAGCTGGGAAAAGAAGCCTGTTCTATTAAACAGATGGTAGGAGATCTGCTCTGCTTTGAAAAGTGTGATGGGAAATGTAGTCTGGCAGGATATTTTACCCACAAAGCAGAATAAGAACATGAGATTCCAGTGCTCCACAATAGCTGTAGCTGCACTCCAAATGGAAATCTTTCAACTTCACCTCCCTCTCTTCTTCTTTAGCCCCATCTTCTTTATCCTCTCCTTTACCTTCACAATAAACTGTCACTCCAACATTTGTTACTGTGCTGAAAACAGTTGCGTAAGTTTTTCAGAACTTAAATATTCTTTAAAGAAAACTTCAAATCCTAGGAGCTCTTTTCAACAAAGAAAACAAATCAGTCTACAAAGTATCCTCAAAGGCTGATGGAGCCAGGCTCTCCCTAGATAGAAATTAGGCATGACTTGGTGCCATCAACAGAGCTTCGATGATTTTTATCCCCTAGAAATGCAAACCTTTCTGTAATTCGCTCTCAGTAAATCTTTCCTGGTAGGTAATTAAGGCAACACATCCCTCGTTTACTGTCACTGACAGACTTGTTTTACAATCTGTTCATTATTGGGAGAAATTGCCGTTTATACTTTTCTTCTCATTTTTCTCCATGCACAA
Source organism: Balaeniceps rex (assembly GCA_013401315.1). NCBI lineage: Eukaryota > Metazoa > Chordata > Aves > Pelecaniformes > Balaenicipitidae > Balaeniceps > Balaeniceps rex. The sequence continues at coordinate 43,335 of VYZW01059184.1, read as the reverse complement.
AAATATCTCCATTTTTCCACTTAACATGGGGCCTGCCATATCCTGATCCCACAGCTATTTTCTGAGCTCAGCAAACCATTATTAGGAGTCTGTTAGGAAACTCTGAAGCAAGGACCAATGTCGGTGATTTTGGCATTCCTTCCTGTTCCGTGCTCTGCATATTCAAAAAGATCCTCAAAGGCACAGAAGTTACCCACTTTCCTCAGAAGACCTGGGTGTGCTTTGCCAAGATATATTCTTGGATTTCAGAGGTCTTACATGTGTCTAGTGTCCACTTTCCTTTACCAAGCAGGAAGGCAGTTGCAGAAGAAACACAATCTGCACTTTCCACAAAACAGCTTAAACTCTCCCCAAAATTCAAGAGGAAGGCTTGTCTCATTCCCTAGGTCGCTGCAGAGCTCTGATACCCTCAAGGCACAACTGTATTAGTAAACGAAATGTTCCCAGAACCATTCTCTGGCATGGCACAGCCCATCTCCACACTGTTGAACTCTCTTATGCTTCAAAATGAGGTAGCTACATTCAAACTCTTAATTGGGAATGATCTTTGCTTTATTGGAATTGGGAATGTACAGATGCAGCCTCCCTGCCCACATTGAAGATGTTAATTCACTCCCTCCACCCCTTCCAAAGAAGAAACCCAGCCACAGCAGACAGGATTATTAGGCCTAGGACCAACTGTCGACAGCCACTGCAGGCACAGATCTATCAAGTATAGCCATTCGTCCTCCACTACTTTCCCATCAGTCTTTGTGGCCTCACATGCTCAACCAACATGCCCAGGGGACACACACCTAGGGATCCTTGTAGAAAAACACTACACCTTTAGCTGCAACAATGTACAGCAACAGAAATAGTCTCTCATGGTAGCTGAGTTGCCACAGAGGGCCCAAAGGAGGGCCAGGCCAGGTCCTAGGCAATGGAGAGATGAGTCAGTCTTCACCAGTTGGCCCAGGAACCATCATACTCCCTCTGGGGAAGCCCATACAGACTTTCTAGATATCATCTTGGGTGGCTCGCTCAATGTGCCAAGATGGATTTGCAGCTGCAGATGTTTTTCTGAAGCTGGGCATCTAAGGTCATGACTCCTCACATAGTGGGGTGGCAAGGTGATAAACAGAGTACTGTTAGTGTCTCTTCACCTATGGTTCATGAAGCGGCAGGTGAATACCTGAATAACATTGAATGGTACCCACGCCCACGCCAGCCTGAGCACCGCTGCACTACGCCAGAGGCTGCAATGGGACACACTGCATTGGCCAGGTCACTGGGAAGTAAAACGCGTAATAATGAAATAGCATTTTAAAGGGACCAGGAAACAATTCTACACGAGCTATTACAATATATGAAGGGGCATCCCAATTTTCACTGGACTTTCCTATCTTGAGTGAAGGGTTATGAAGTCATTAACTCCTTGGCAGGTGACAAAATGCCTTCTATGTCACTGCATAGGTAATTATAAGGAGCACATTGGCAACTGTTTATTCTTTTTCTCTTGTGTTATGATTGAATTCCATTAGGATTCAACTGTCTGTCCTGACAATAACAAATAATGTCATTAGAGAGGTACTGAGATTCAATCCCTTCCCTCCAGAGAAAAATCAAGCTATTGTCACAGCAGAGGAGGTTTCCTCTGCATTCCTAGATGATTAATATGCATTGGAAGAGGCACTGGAGATGATCCCTTATGAGACATGCCAATTAAGGCTGGAAGGAACGAAATAAATAAAAAATTTATTCCAGCAGGACCACTGTGTATACTATCATCATTTTTATAGTCTTAGCACCCAGGTGTCTGTGCCATAACCCCGGTGTAGCCTGAAAGGCTGCTTGCATAGGAAAGTATTTCTTATTCCACTGATATAATGATACCAGTTTACTTGTGTGACCGCCTGAGTGGCTTTTTTCAGTTTTATTTAAACCATTTAGAAAGTAATATAAAGTAAACCAGAATGAGTAATGTTATTCTTAATTAGGATAAGTGTATCTGAGTGGGAAGGAGTATGAGTGGGATTATTCTGCTTACTAATCACTCCCTACATCAAACCAGTGTAATTGTATAGACAACTTTTTGGATCACTTCAGCCCACCTACCCAACATGCCAAGTTTAAGTCAAAATGCAGACCTTTGTTGAATTTCGTCCAGTTCACAATGCAACCTTACCGTTGCCAGCAGTTGGAAGTAGTATTGGGGCTGTCAAAGCATGGATGCACACTTTGTTCTGCCACCTCTCATGGGACAAGCTTAGGATAGAAAGAGCTGAAGGAGAGAAAGACATCCAAGAATGGCAATGCTTTAAAGCAACTGAGTGAGGTGCACCCAAACTCATCCATCAGAGCTTCTGATGGGTGAGTGACTAAACTGGAGACTTGCCAGACCCAACAGGAGACTGGACAGTCAAAATCAGAACCCAGGCTTTGCTAAACCACTGTAACCTCGGCCTGAGACAGTGCCAGGCCTGCTCTTCTATGCTTACAAATAGTCTGGCTTAGTCAGTTAAAATAGCAAATGTAGTTGATCAAACACATTTTAAAGCATTTGTGTTCTCAGGGGTAAAACTGTTCAGAACAAATGGACTTGATGTGGGCAGAGCCATGGATGAGGATATAAAGTGTCCATGGGCCTGATCTTACATCTACAGAAGTCAATAGCAAAATTCCCTGTGACATGAAAGATAAAGGACTGAATATTTCCTTAATACTGAGGTCTTCAGAGATTGCCCTATCCACATCAATTACAGCTATGCCTTTATATGGAAAACATTTTTCTTCTTTCAGTGGAGAAAGAACTAAAAAATATTCTTAGTACTGTAGGAATGTCCTGTTTTGCAAGAAAGTCCCATGTTTACAGCCCTTTGCAGATTGAATTATTAGTGTTGTGGACAATTGGAAATGGGTATCCAAACTCCAGAGGAGTTTTTTTTAAATCTGCGCACTACATGTTAAAATGTATCCCACCCACAGAACAGGCAGGAGGTTGAGTTTTTAGAAAAGAAAAGGTCATGACCAGATGGTCTAGGGAAAATGTGTTTTAATTTACAAGTTCTACTCAATTCTCTTCAATCCCACTCTTCATGTCTTAATTTGTCAGGTAACGTAGTGTTGCTAACAGTGAAGTCACCCAGAGTGCACACAGTAAAACTGAAAGCTTGATATTTGTTGTTAAAGAGAAAAAAGTGCTATTACCCATACCTGTTAAAAATATGAGATAAAAGTGTGAAGTGTAATAGAACTGATACTCAAGATGAGAACAGCTTTGACTACCTACTTTACAACCTAAATAATGGAGAGAAAGGGAATAGCAGATGTTCCCTATGCATCCCTTTATATAGATGGTGAAGGAAATGCAGCCATATGATATAGTTTTAATTGGATTTTCTCAAACTGCGCATCCCAGTCAATAATTTTGGAGGGAGGAGAGGAAATCATCTCATTAATGCTTTCATCGGCATTAATCACAGCTAATCTGTTTCTGCAGAGGCCAAAGACGAAAGAACTGGAAAGAAGATAGAAGCACCAGCACCTTCTGGGTTCAAGGAACAACTACCCTGGCATTCTCCTTGTTCTACTGAACCTTTCTCCAAGTACTCTAACAGAAGCAGAAAACGAGAAAGCAGACAAAGTAGAGAACTGCCATAAAGTAAGAATATCCAAAGACATCTCACCAACGCTGGCACTTCTTGGAAGGACAGTGGTTTACGCACAACATGAAGATTGGTTGGAAAAATCTACCACCTAGCAACACTATTTCCCAAACTGATTGAAAGCATCTGAATTCCTGAAATTCTCAAACGTATCTTAGGTTGCAAGCACCTAACATGCTTTCCCTGCATAAACCATACTAATTTGATTTATTGCTTCTGGAGAAACCATATGATCTAAGCTTTTAAGATTCACTCAAGAATCACTTTTTAATACAAGAGATATGGACAATGAGTCCAGGGTCCTAAGGCTCAGCACCTTCTTTCTCTTTTTCTGTCCCCATGCTGTCAGTTTTTGAGGTCCCAGCATCACATCATGTGCACTGGTGTATTTCCATGCCAATTGGTTTGCTTAACTAGAGGAACTGTTTGAATACAGGACACATGGCTGTTTGTCAGAAGCAACATGTTTCCTGAAGAGAGACAAAAACGAAATGTCATTTACATAGTAAGAGAAAACTGCAGCAAAATGAGATAGTTCTGCTGTTTTCTAACATTCATCAAAGGAATCAGTGTACTTAATTGCTGGTATGAGAACTCTTTTATTATATCATCTGTTATTGTGTGTTGGAAAGTACATAATGATTTAGAAAGGTATGCTCTGTTCACTTCAGAAGCAAAAAACATGCTGTTGTGGTTTAACCTGGCAAGCAGCTAAACACCACGCAGCCGTTTGCTTACTCTCCCCCTCCCCAGTGGGATGGGGGAGAGCATCGGGAAAAAAAAAAAAAAATTGTGGGTTGAGATAAAGACAGTTTAATAGGACAGCAAAGGAAGGGAAAATAATAATAATAATGTACAAAAAAAGTGATGCACAATGCAATTGCTCACCACCCGCTGACCGATGCCCAGCCAGTCCCCGAGCAGCGATCACTGCCCCCTGGCCAACTCCCCCTGGTTTATATACTGAGCATGACGTCATATGGTATGGAATAGCCCTTTGGTCAATTTGGATCAACTATCTTAGCTGTGCGCCCTCCCAGCTTCTTGTGCATCTCCAGCCTTCTCAGTCGGTAGAGCATGAGAAGCTGAAAAGTCCTTGACTAGTCCAAGCACTACTTAGCAACAACTAAAACATCAGTGTGTTATCAGCATTATTGTCAAACTAAACCCAAAACACAGCACTATGCCAGCTACTAGGAAGAAAATTAACTCTATCCCAGCTGAAACCAGGACACATGCACAGACTTGCACTATATCCCATTAGCATAGAATCATAGAATCGTAGAATCATAGAATGATAGAATGCTTTGGGTTGGAAGGGACTTTTAGAGGTCATCTAGTCCAACCCCCCTGCAGTGAGCAGGGACATCTTCAACCAGATCAGGTTGCTCAGAGCCCCCTCCAACCTGACCTTGAATGTTTCCAGGGATGGGGCCTCCACTACCTCTCTGGGCAACCTGTTCCAGTGCTTCACCACCCTCATTGTAAAAAATTTTTTCCTTATATCCAGCCTAAATCTCCCCTCCTTTAGTTTAAAACCATTAGTCCTTGTCCTGTCACAACAGGCATCTGTCCTTGTCCTTGTCACACCATTAGTCCTTGTCCTGTCACAACAGCATCTTCATTCTACCATTTCTGGCTAGGCAGACCTACTCTTTTCCCTATAGAAGGTCTGCCTGAGTAACCCTGCCTATCTGAAAGAGCTTGTCTACACTCAGAATCAGTTGCCATCTAACCTGCTTTATTTCTACTGCAAATATTTCCCCAGCCCAAAGAGGCCTCATTCTGCTCTTCGTTTTGAGAAATGCATCCCACGCTAATTTTATTGGCAGTTGTGTCTATACGTTAGATCACACCCCAAACGTGCGGTGGATTTTAGGAAACAAAACATAACAAGGTGGCCACGAATATATTATTTTGCCATTTCTGTGGGAGATCACAAAATGGGTTGGATAAAGATTCATTTACATGTACAAGCTATTGCAAAATAAGCTACAGCTTGAATTAAAATATAATAGGTGTTATGTAGCAGTTGTTCTAATAAACAACCCCGCACCATGTTGAGAGTTCAGATTCACCCTGCCTAGCAGTAGAAACTTACCTGCCTAAGCAATCAAATCAAGCATCCATTTGTCCCCCTGTGGCCTGTAGGGGAGAAATCAGCTAAACATCTAAATCACCTTCTGCAGGAACCTTGTTCTCTCTGCTGATTTTCAAAGGAGCATAGGGCAAACATGCATCCCCTGCAGACCTCTCAATTAAGTGATTAACGTCTCCTTCTCCACATGTCCATTAGTCTAGGCAGAGTAGTGTTGAATATACAAACTCCAAGTCATGTTTCCTTGAACATGATGTTTTGGTTACCTGGAAAACACATAAAACTTCCTCATACATACAAAAAGAAACTCATCTTAAGGCCCTTCATGCTATTAGGTAATTAACTAATTTCTCTCAGTACACATTAATTAGTAGATACTTATCACAGAACATACATTGCAGGGGGGGTTGACTAGATGCCCTTTAAAGGTCCCTTCCAACCCAAACTAGTCTATGATTCTATAGCTCAGGTGGTGGTTTAGGTGTCTTTTTCCCCTTTTTTCTCCCCTAATTTTAATAACACCCTGAGAGCCTTCTGGGAAATTATATAGTCACTTCAAAGTTCTCAGTTTCTTAAACTGCTTTTTTGTTTGTTTTGTTCCATTTTCACAGTCACTAGAGTGGAGACTTTGACCTTCTACCTGCCCATTGTAGATCCTCGTATCCTCTGTTGTATCTGTGTCCCAGGTGTGAGAGGACAGGCCAAGTGACCTCTTTATTCATTACTGTCCTGCCATTTTGGGGCTGTGAGCAGGTACTATTTCTGAAGGGTCAATTGCCAAAATAGCCCACACAGAAATGCCATTTATTGAAAAAGTAGGTGTTTGCCCCTTTGGTAAAATGAATTGAGCTCACTAAATGCCACATTAAATTACACAAGCCAGAGGGTAGGTGTAGACTGTAATACATCTTCTGGTCTTCTAACTCTATGGGAGAACAAATGGTGGGACAAAAGAAATTGTCCTTGTGAGCTACGGAGAGTTTTCTGTGATTTATGAGTCTGTGTCCATCATTAAAACGACATTACCTGGTGTTGAATGTGTATATCTGCCTATCCAGAGCCAAACAGGAGGGCACAAATGAACAGCACTACATGCAACTTTAATGTGTATTGGCTTTGTCTCCTTAATGTATTTATGGTTGCTTCACTTGCAGCATTTTTCATAGAGTTGCGTAGGTAATTACTTTTAGGGGTCCTTCCATCTTTCAGTGCCTACGCTATTTCTCTCCCTCCTTTTGCCCCATCAGCGCTGCAGTAACAAACCCTTAGGCCAGTTTAAACCACATTTGACAGAAATGTAAATGTTTCAAAGTTACAATGATCCTATAAGTTTTGTGGAATGGCTGGCCAAAAGAGATAAAAGACAAAATTAATTAAATACATGGAACAAAACAAACAGTTTATTCTGTGTCAAATCATAGAGACAAGAAGCAGCTTTTGAAGTTGGCATAACCACCTTTCTGCATGGCAGCATAGAGCAACAGACCCGTTGAAATCTTGTGAAAAAGGCATCCTGCTGATAGTTAGACCTGCATACGTCAAATCTCATTTCCCCTACAGAACAAGGCTTTTCACAACACTAGCTTGGCAGAATAATGACCAAATCTAGCAGGCTAGGTGTCAAGAAGTTTCCCCTGAGACCAGCTAGGAAAAAGTCTTCTGTGAAGTGGAAGCAAAGGATTGGGAGTGGATTATCAACACTATCATTGGGGAACTCAGTTGCCTGAGCCAACAGCTGATGCAGTCCACGGATGTCTACTACAACTATATACCTGAATGTCAGTGGGGAATTATGCTCATGGGGTAGGGCCTCTGACTTGAGGTGTTTTCAGGCAGAATGAAGGTGACACTTGACAGAAAAGACAAAAGTTTTTAAGAACTGACAAAGTGTTGTCTTTTCTGCCTTCTGAGGCATTCAGCCCTCCTTCATCAGGCTACAGAGAGGCTGAAAGGTCTTGTTTGACCACTCAAGGCTAGGACAGTTCCCCACTATTAGCCTCCCAAATGCCTTTTGCTTTTAGCTTTCAAATACATTGTTTCCCATCCAACCAAACAAAGATTTGACCATAGTGGACCATGTGTTTATAAGCTTCAGGCTGGAACACCCAGGTTTACCATATCTGAAGTTGAATGTGCATACGATGCAAAGACTCCATCTGGTACCTATTGCAACAGTGCAATGCTCCATGGCTCAGCCTGTGCTTGTATCTTGCAATTGGCTTTTCACTGGCTCCTGATGCCAGTGCAACATCTGCATTCTGATTTTCAAACGATTTAATGATGCATGTCCTAGAGACATCAGAAATTGAATTCTGTGCAGAATTCAAGCAGCAGCTGCGATCCTCTGGGGCAAAATGGATCACTGAGCATAGGGTGAAGTCTGAGCATAAAGCATCCTTAGTTAACAGAATAACCAGCTTTGGGTCAATCTTCTAGAGGAGATCAAGTAACTTGACAGTCTTTAAGAGTGTATTTGGCACTGTCTAAGAAGCACCCTTAACATCATGTCTTCAAAAATTACTTCCCTTCAAAAACAAGGTGCAGGCTATGAGAGTTTTGTGCCCTATCCTAGTATTTGCTGACCAAGTGGGTATGTGAGCTTTGCCAAACTGAGTCATGAGCCTAGAAATAATCAATGGAGTCCCCCAGACAGTTTTGTACTTCAGTTTTCTTTAGCAAAAGGACAGTCAGCACCTCAGCCTGTTCTGCTTCATGCACAGGAGTACTATTCACTCTCCAAGTCATCATCTCCTTCAGGTTCATCCTCACATGACCACCACTTTCTGTTTAAAGAAGATTGCAACAGGTGAAAGGAGCCAATTTTACTCCTGATGAAAAAGTTATTCTCAAGAAAAGCTGGCTATGTCTCTGGGCCTCAACCTACAGCCAGCATGGTATGTGCTGGTTATGCCAACAAAGTCCTGAGAAAACAACCATGGCAAACTGTATTTGAGCGTCTCCTGTGGTAACACTCAACTGGGCCATCTGCAGCAGCACTTTACCATGTCTCTTGCCAAGTGTCTCCTTAGGATGAGGCCAAACATTTTTGTGGCATAACACAAAAGTGCCGTCTGCTCTCTGCACAGAGCCTGAGGAAAAAGGAGCACAATTTGATTAAGCAGGAGATAACTGATCCTACATCAAAACAATTGTGGAGCTTCACTGTGACTGACAGGTTTCAAGGGAATATGTGCTAGAATAACAGACTGGCTTTTTTTGCCAGTTACGCTAAGAAGTCATCCACTTTGAATGTGAAACAAAAAAGAAATACTACTCCCCATCCAATGCCCAGCTTCTAGGACACAGATGCCAAAAATTATCCACACAAGTTTATATAATCCCATTAGCACTTGACTCCTGATTGATATTCGCCGCTTCATCTAGCTCATTTAAAACACTAGTTGTCCAAAGACATTTGGGGGACGAAACAAAGAGTTGATGGACATTCTCCATGCAGTTCCCTAATGTTGATGGAAAGGTAGCATGGCCTAACAGGTAAAGGACCAGTCCATCAGTGAGCAGTTCTGTATTTGACTCTAGCTTAAGTTGACCAGTGAAATTGTCTGCTGACCTCCTCTCTGCTGCTCTTCCCACTCCAATTCCTTGGCTACTTTGTCTGTACAAATAATGATGGTCTTCTGGACATGGAGGCTCATCTTGCCTAATCATATGCATCCTGCTTAATACAGTAGTCTACAAGAGACATGAGTACTTTACACAGTTATCCCTGTCTAGTCATTGGGCCCCACCAGATGTAATTCATCTCATTTGTTCTAGATGTATTAAGCTAAAAATTCCACCCCAAAAAAAGCAGAATGGGCTAAATGTCAAATCTAGCTGGACTATTCAGACATTCCTCTGACCCAAATCACAACCAGAAATAGTAATTGATAAAAACAGAGCCTGCTCTGCCAGTGTGCAAAGAGGATTTCCCAGCCTCGGAGATTTAGGTGGTTAAAACCGTTTCACGATCACAGGTAAAATATATCTCAAATCCCCTGGTCTTCCTCCCCACAAAACCTTCTCCTCTTGATGTACATGCCTCAAACACAGGCCACATGGAAAAAAATGAGGGATACTTTCCTCTGCAGCCAGCTTAGGGTGTTTTCACTGGGGAGGGAAGGACGCACCCATCTATCAGGTGAGAGTCTTGTCTATCCATACATCAGGATGACAGCCACTTTGTTATACTGATAGATTCTAACACAGGCTGGGAGTAGACTTACTTACTGATACGATTCATTACACTTTAACGTATGATGCTCTCTAGTTGCTGTCTAGAAACATTGACTAAGTAGAAGTCCAGCATACTGATTTATTGGAGCTGGCAACCTGAGTCCAATGAAGAATCCAATGCAGGGAACTTTTTGCCAATACACAGTAACTTTGTTTACTCAATAGAGGATGTATCCATCTTTCAGCTGGCATTGATTGTTTTTTACATTTTTTTCTACATGCCCAGGCTGTAAAGGGAAAAAAAGAATCCCACCACAGAAAGTAATTTGTTTTGGCAGAGTAAAAAATGTTAAACCTCTACACAGATAAACCAAACAGGGTAAGAAAAAAATAACTGTCCTCTTCTGTAGCATAAGGATTTTAATTTGAGGCACAGCTCAAACAGTTGATTATTCCACAGCTTACAATAGAAACATTCATTCAGACACAAGCAAAATACCATTTTTCTGCCCTGAAAGGCCTTAAGTGCTGTAATGGAGGGAAATGCGAAGGATGCCTGCCTTCTAATGAATCCACCTGTAGAGGGATCCACTTCCTTCAGCATGAATCTTCGTAAGTACCAGGGTCTAGCAAATGTACGTTGTTGGAACATTAGAAAGGCTTATGGCAAATGGAAACAACGAGCACGTTCTGGCACACAAGTCAACAAATTAGTCTTGGAAGACAGTATAAGGAATTCATGAAAGACTTCAGCTTTCAGATGCCACTAGAGACAGCTAATACCTACTAGCCAGCTGGGTTAGGAGGAAGGGTTCAGTCATAAGGAACATCTGGCTTGGGCCAGAGGGTTTGTGCTCTCACATGACAGCCAGGTAGGTCACAGGGAACTGCTAAAAACCTTTTTCTACCTATTGATGTTTAGTTCACGTAAGGACTGCCCACATTTCATGTTTTAAAAACTTTTAATAACACACAACAAATGCTTTATTAACCAATTCAGCTATTCCTCTGCCATATAGTCAAAGAAAAAATCAGGGATCTTCTGCAAGTAAACCAGAGACTGTCAGGAAATTTGAAACTTCAACAAAAAGTGGGAAAATGTTCTGTGATAGCCTCCCACAGAATTGTTTCCATTTTTCACTGATCTCTCCTGAATGACTATAGCACTCTACATCTGACGAGCCTACAGTGGTACACAGACAGTAAATCACACACCCAACACCACAGTACGTTCAATCAAGAGACGGGTGTTATCTGTTCAAGAGCTGTTTGAGGCTGCACATTCAGTGACACTGGCAAGTTGAGAGGGGCTTTTAGTTTCCAGAGAAATAAAATAAATTCTTACTGCCCAGATTTTCTGGAAATTGGGTCATTTGTTTGCTTGCATCTATAAATGGAAGTTTAGATGTGAAGGCTGAACAATCATTCAAGTACCGATTGACTACGCAGAGCTGAAAAGGGAATAAGACTTGGCAGATACTTTTCAAATCATTCTTTTTGGCCATAAATTTCAAATATATGTTTACTAAAATATCTACAGATTTTTGACATTTTATGCAAATTTTCTGAAGGAGAACATAGAAAACAGAAAATATTCTGGGGAGAAGCCTTGCTAACATGGACCTGAGTGTCCTCGTGGACAAAAAGCTGCACATGAGCCAGCAGTGCACCACTGCAGCAACAAAGGCAAATCGGATCCATGGTGCATCCACAGGGGCATTGCTAGCAGAGTTAGAGAGGCCTTGGCTGTCCCTGTCTTCATCCAGCTGACTCTGCACCTGATTATGATTTTTGTTGCTTGTATGAAAATGGGCCAGAATGTGCTGTCCCTTTGG
>VYZW01059184.1:1381-13214 GCA_013401315.1 Balaeniceps rex | reverse complement strand
CGACACAGTTTCTTTGTGCCAGCCCAATGGGTGGCAATGAGACCACACTGTTTTCTGTCTCACTTTTTTGTTGTTTTTTTGCACACTGTTGCCCAGACATTTTTTTCAGAGCAGGTCTTCTTTCACACATGAAAACTGGGTCTCAACCAGAGTCTTTCACATCAGTTATGCAGCTTCATTATGTGAGTGTTTTCTTCCATCCTCCCATTTGTCCTACTCAATGACAAGCTTTCAAAGTACATCCAAGGGCTGAATTCCAATGTTTGAGTTTTGGAAAGGTGTCTATTGCAGATGCTGTTTATTAAGTAGTTTACCAAGTCATTACCCCTTAGGATGCGTCTTCTTGCTTACACTGGAACAGCTAGGGAATACAAGGGATCTCTGGGAATTTGGTTAATTAATCCAACTGCAAACAGTAATTAGACTTTATCGTAATCAACCAATTAATTCTTCCAACTCAGTAGTTAATGTAATGAGCAAAAGAAACACAACCAGCTCTTGCAAGACATGAACCTCAGCTTAGAAAATAAAGGAGCAAAGGCCATTCAAACCAATTAAGGGAGAGTATAGAGACAGTTACTCAGAGGGGAGGTGGTTGTGGGTTACATGACACAGTTAAGATGGTATTTTTCCTTTGAAGAATTGCTTTGGAACTGATTCCTAATCAACCTCAAATGTCTTCCACACTTTCCCAGTTTTGTGCTGAGCCTATCTTGTCCCCGCTTCCTCAATTCCTTTTGAATAACTATCTTGGAAACTGTATTTTTTTATTCTCATAAAAATTATACTAAACCAGCCCTGAGGAAGAGGAAGATGTTCTACCACCAACATATCAGTGCCTAGTCCTTGCATAAGGACTTTACTGGAGTGACAAGAGGAGCACAGTGTTTTACTGATGCATTTACCAACATGTTGTCATGCAGAGAACATGCTGTTATGCTGGCCAACCCCCATGCTGGTGGCAGGAGAAAATGACATCAGCATCATGCTTCACCAGGGTTCACTGAGATCAGGCTGGGTAGTGCCATGCAAAGACTTGTTCAGGAACTTCAACTTGCTTCATTAGGGCTAGTTCAGGCATTTTCCTGTGTGGACATATCTAAAAATAGTATACACATTTAATCATGGGAGCACAGGAGGTAATTTACACTAAGCAGAGAACCATGGCAGCTGGGGCTGTATTAGCATTTGTAGTTTGATACAACCAGTCTCATGATTCTCAGTGGTCATGGCAACTATCCAAATGTAATTATATTGGCACTGTGCAGGCAAGGCAAGTTCCTCTTCTCTGTAGATGCAATATTTGGGAACTATCAAAATGTGGGGGTTTTGTTATATGTTAGGACAGGAAAAATTACTGAGCATAAATAGACTAGCAAGGCTTTTTACACTGTCTCCCATAAAATCCTCATAGACAAAGCGATGAAGTATGGATTAGATAAGTCAACACTGGGGTGGACTGAAAACCAACTGAACTGCTGGGCACAAAGAATTGTCATCAGTGTCATGAAATCCAGCTGGAGGCCAGTCAACAACATTATACACCAGGGATCAATATTGGGGAAAATACACTTTAACATCTTCATTAGTGACATGGATGGTGGGGTAGAGTGGATCCACAACAAGTTTGCAGATGATACAGAATTGGGAGGAGTGGTTGTTATACCAGATAGGTGTGCCACCATTCAGAGTTACCTCGACAGGCTGGAGGAATGGATCAACAGAAACCTCGTTAAATTCTTGCACCTGGGGAGGAATAACCCCATGCACCAGTACAGACTGGGGACCAACAGCTGGAAAGCAGCTCTGCAGAGAATGATCTCGGGGTCCTGGTGGACAACAAACTGACCACGATCATGACAGCAATGTGCCCTCGCAGCAAAGAAGGTCAGTGGCATCCTGAGCTACACTAGGAAGAACATTGCCAGCAGTTCAAGGGAAGTGATCCTGCCCCTCTACAGATCCTTTGACCTAAGAGAAAGCAGAGTGGAAGAGGTTGATAGAACTACAAACCCTGCCCTTCCCATCAGCATCATTCAGTGTGCCATACATCTTCCAGTTGACGTCATATGCTCTGTAACTCCCACAGTCCAGGTCAGGATTGTGGGATCCAGGGAGCATTGCTCATGCAGCTGCCATGAGAAATATTTAAGGGTAAACCAATCCCAAAGCTTTCTTGATAAAAGTGATCTTCTAGGCCTATACCATCAAATGAAAAGATACTTCTCCTGTCCAACTCTAAGTGCCAAGGGACACATTTGGTTGCTGTTTGAGTCAAAACTTTTCACTCTGCACTCACAGCAGGTGAGGCTCATGCATTCAGTCATTAACAGTGTCCAGCTAATGAGAAATAACTTGTTAAGCTGAGGTAACTCAGTTCCTTGCACATGTCCACACATTGCCCAGCTATCTCCACATTAATAAGGTTTTATCCTGGCTAGTGACACAACTGTTATTAAAAAGCATTATATCTTTGTCAGACAGAAAATCTATTAAAATGTTTCTACACAGCACTCATTTACCCACTGTGTCCTTCCATGCTCTTTAATTAACTCAGTGAATTTCTGAGCAGCATCAAACCTTACCCACTCTTCTCTCCCCTTTAGCAAGTTCCTGTCCTCCCTGAGATCTGTCCCAACCTCCTGTTCACCTCTTCATGTCTCTGAGGTCTGTGTGTCTGCAGGTCTTCAATTCTGTGCTGGGATTTCCTAACCTGTTGCACCATGTGTTCAACTGCTAGTGGGTTCAATAGCAGTCCAAAGGAAAGAGCACGTTCTCCTTTTTCCAGACAGCCCATCTGACAGCCTCTTTTCAAGGAACATAACTCAGACAAATAAAACTGACATTTTCCATAGCAATACACTAAAAAAGTCCTTCCTGCTATCTCTGTCTCCCCAAACAATTACCTCAAATCTCCCTGCCTCTGATATCTCTGATATATTTTTGCTGAAGTCATTCGTGGTGTTACTACGGTTGGACTCGATGATCTTAAAGGTCTTTTCCAACTTAAATGATTCTATGATTCTATAAGATCATCACCATGTAATAAATCCAAAGGGTCATTTGGACTAGATGATCCTAGGGGTCTTTTCCAACCTTAATGATTCTATGATTATCTGCTGGTGATGCCAGCAGATAATGGCCTGTGCCCTGACCCTGTTAGAATCACAGAATCATTTGGTTGGAAAAGACCTTTAAGATCGAGTTAGGTTACAAGCATAGATGACACCTCGCTATACCCCCTTCCTCACTATTAGGTGTTACTGCTCCTCAGCTGAGCAGCACCATCAGGCCACAGATAGATCAGTCCAAGCCAGGTTTATCATGCCGCTGCACCTTCGTGGGCACTTTAGTCAAATAAGTCAGTCTGTGATCTCAATGATCAAAGTCCAGATATCTGCATCCCTCTGCCTCCTCCCATCTGTAAAGTGTGATCGTCCCTCGCAGCAGGTGGCTGCATCTCACATCACTGCAGCAAGATTTATCTCAACTTGTCTGTCACCGTCTTATATCATCTGGCAGCTGTGTAGGTGGCTAAAGGAACAGAAGCACAAAAGCAATAAAGAAATAGCTTCCTATAGTACTTAACTATTTTACATTTGAGAATGAGATGAGAGAACGGCTCAATTTTGCTTTCCCTCTGAGAAAGAGCTGTAAGCCAGCTAGTGATGCTGTGCAGGAGAAAATAAAAGTGTTACCTCAAAAAGCAACACTGTTGTGAATATTCAGTAACTAATGGCACTATTCAATAGGCACTGTGTGAGTCTGTGCAGGGCGGGGAGCAGACAGAGGAGGTTATAAGGGATATGTAATCATGCATGATGTTTATAGACGAGGGACATNGGAAGAGGTTGATAGAACTACAAACCCTGCCCTTCCCATCAGCATCATTCAGTGTGCCATACATCTTCCAGTTGACGTCATATGCTCTGTAACTCCCACAGTCCAGGTCAGGATTGTGGGATCCAGGGAGCATTGCTCATGCAGCTGCCATGAGAAATATTTAAGGGTAAACCAATCCCAAAGCTTTCTTGATAAAAGTGATCTTCTAGGCCTATACCATCAAATGAAAAGATACTTCTCCTGTCCAACTCTAAGTGCCAAGGGACACATTTGGTTGCTGTTTGAGTCAAAACTTTTCACTCTGCACTCACAGCAGGTGAGGCTCATGCATTCAGTCATTAACAGTGTCCAGCTAATGAGAAATAACTTGTTAAGCTGAGGTAACTCAGTTCCTTGCACATGTCCACACATTGCCCAGCTATCTCCACATTAATAAGGTTTTATCCTGGCTAGTGACACAACTGTTATTAAAAAGCATTATATCTTTGTCAGACAGAAAATCTATTAAAATGTTTCTACACAGCACTCATTTACCCACTGTGTCCTTCCATGCTCTTTAATTAACTCAGTGAATTTCTGAGCAGCATCAAACCTTACCCACTCTTCTCTCCCCTTTAGCAAGTTCCTGTCCTCCCTGAGATCTGTCCCAACCTCCTGTTCACCTCTTCATGTCTCTGAGGTCTGTGTGTCTGCAGGTCTTCAATTCTGTGCTGGGATTTCCTAACCTGTTGCACCATGTGTTCAACTGCTAGTGGGTTCAATAGCAGTCCAAAGGAAAGAGCACGTTCTCCTTTTTCCAGACAGCCCATCTGACAGCCTCTTTTCAAGGAACATAACTCAGACAAATAAAACTGACATTTTCCATAGCAATACACTAAAAAAGTCCTTCCTGCTATCTCTGTCTCCCCAAACAATTACCTCAAATCTCCCTGCCTCTGATATCTCTGATATATTTTTGCTGAAGTCATTCGTGGTGTTACTACGGTTGGACTCGATGATCTTAAAGGTCTTTTCCAACTTAAATGATTCTATGATTCTATAAGATCATCACCATGTAATAAATCCAAAGGGTCATTTGGACTAGATGATCCTAGGGGTCTTTTCCAACCTTAATGATTCTATGATTATCTGCTGGTGATGCCAGCAGATAATGGCCTGTGCCCTGACCCTGTTAGAATCACAGAATCATTTGGTTGGAAAAGACCTTTAAGATCGAGTTAGGTTACAAGCATAGATGACACCTCGCTATACCCCCTTCCTCACTATTAGGTGTTACTGCTCCTCAGCTGAGCAGCACCATCAGGCCACAGATAGATCAGTCCAAGCCAGGTTTATCATGCCGCTGCACCTTCGTGGGCACTTTAGTCAAATAAGTCAGTCTGTGATCTCAATGATCAAAGTCCAGATATCTGCATCCCTCTGCCTCCTCCCATCTGTAAAGTGTGATCGTCCCTCGCAGCAGGTGGCTGCATCTCACATCACTGCAGCAAGATTTATCTCAACTTGTCTGTCACCGTCTTATATCATCTGGCAGCTGTGTAGGTGGCTAAAGGAACAGAAGCACAAAAGCAATAAAGAAATAGCTTCCTATAGTACTTAACTATTTTACATTTGAGAATGAGATGAGAGAACGGCTCAATTTTGCTTTCCCTCTGAGAAAGAGCTGTAAGCCAGCTAGTGATGCTGTGCAGGAGAAAATAAAAGTGTTACCTCAAAAAGCAACACTGTTGTGAATATTCAGTAACTAATGGCACTATTCAATAGGCACTGTGTGAGTCTGTGCAGGGCGGGGAGCAGACAGAGGAGGTTATAAGGGATATGTAATCATGCATGATGTTTATAGACGAGGGACATTTAGATAGGTACAGTGGTGATGGATGAATTATAAAGGGGGAGAGAGAGGGAGAAAGTGACGTGCATTGCAGAACACCAAATAGAAGAACCTAAAATGATGAAAGTTTGGCACCAAGGAACCATAAGAGGGTAGAAAGGGAGGTGGGAAGAAGAGGGATACTTGTAGCCACCTCTATCTGTCTGTCTAGGCATTAGTAGTGATAATTTAGCACTTCTTAATCAAAAATTAGGGCTGGCAGCACATCAAGAAATCATGTAGTAGCCTAATTCCCTGTCCCTAGGTCATTCTTTCCAGATGTTTACCCATCTCATTTATAAAGCCTTCTGGGACAGAGTCCACATTTAACTCAGGCAATTTATTCCAGCATTTCTCAACGCTTACTGTCAGAATTTTCTTTCCCAGTGTCTAATCCAAAATGCCCTTGTTGCAGTAACACTTCTTATTGCATGACCTGCTCATGAGGAACACAGAGAACAGATTATTCCCTCCCTTCAACTTTTGCACTGTTGTACTGTTATCACATCTTTCCTATGCTAGATGATACCTTTTCTCTGAGTTTTTCATCCTAAATCACGGCAATGAAACCTCTTGCTTAACATCATGGTAACTGTCCTGGTTTTGGCTGGGATAGAGTTAATTTTCTTCCTAGTAGCTGGCATAGTGCTCTGTTTTGGATTTAGTAGGAGAAGAATGCTGATAACACACTGATGTTTTAGTTGTTGCTAAGTAGTGCTTACCCTAGTCAAGGACTTTCTTTTTCAGCTTCCCATGCTCTGCCAGGTGTGCGAGAAACTGGGAGGGGGCACAGCCAGGACAGCTGACCCAAACTGACCAAAGGGCTATTCCATACCATATGACGTCATGCTCAGTATATAAACTGGGGGGAGTTGGCCGGGGGGCAGCGATCGCTGCTCGGGGACTGGTTGGGCATCGGTCGGCGGGTGGTGAGCAATTACATTGTGCATCACTTATTTTATATATCCTGTTATCATCATTATTATTATTATTTTCTCTTCCTCTGCTGTCCTATTAAACTGTCTTTATCTCAACCCATGGGTTTTACTTTTTTTTTCCCCCCTCTGATTCTCTCCCCCATCCCACGGGGTGGGGGATGGTGAGCGAGCGGCTGTGTGGTGCTTAGTTGCCAACTTAGTTGCCAGCTGGGGTTAAACCACGACAGTAACTGACCCAATCCTTCACATAGTTTTTCTTTTAATATTGTCATTCTCCCCTTCCTGAGGACTATACGAACTGCCACTCACTGAAGTGTTTGCAATTTTTACTAGCGGGAGTACCACTGAATTTTAGACTTCTCTATGTCTCAGTTTCTGTCTGCAGAACACAGGCAACGGTTATTAATTTTGCACAAAGCATCCTCCCCCTTGCAGCTCGTTTTCCTTATACCCAATCAGAGTCAAGATTATGAGAGAGCAAAATTAGACTAGACCCATAAGGTCCAGTCTCATTACCCATACACAAGCACCTAGTGCCATTTGAGATGACACTAACGTAAACCTCCTAGCTGCAAGCTCCTGGGCCAAAATACCTTGGTGCTTCTGTACGTTGTGTGTCATATCAGTTGACTCTGAACAAAAGTCTCAAATACTCTAAGGTTTCTAAACTGAAACTAAATTCCTCTATTTAAGTAACTGAATTGCACCCACAATTTGAGATTATAACACCTAAGGTGTTATAGGTGTCAGTATATTGGTGTTGCAATGTGCACTAAGTATCCGAACAGCCCTTATAGCTCCTGAAGATCCCAGCATCACAGAATCATTAAGGCTGGAAAAGACCTCTAAGATCATCAAGTCCAACCGTCAACCCAACACCACCATGCCTACTAAACCATGTCCCAAAGTGCCACGGCTACACGTTTTCTGAACACCTCCAGGGATGGGGACTCCACCACCTCTCTGGGCAGCCTGTTCCAATGCCTGACCACTCTTTCAGTAAAGAAATTTTTCCTAATATCCAATCTAAACTTCCCCTGGCAGAACTTGAGGCCATTGCCTCTTGTCCTATCACTTGTTACTTGGGAGAAGAGACCCACCCCCACCTCACTACAACCTCCTTTCAGGTAGTTGTAGAGAGCGATAAGGTCTCCCCTCAGCCTCCTCTTCTCCAGGCTAAACAACCCCAGGTCCCTCAGCCGCTCCTCATAAGACTTGTGCTCTAGTCAACACTCTCAGCAGAGCCTGGAGATGGATTCAGCTGCCTACATGGAGGCCTTGAGATGTCCTGGGGTATCTTGTCTAGCCTCTAGCTCCCACCCAGAAGGTATGAGTCTTCCATTAATCCTCTGACATTTCTACCAGCCCCATACGAAGCTATGGAATAACTTAGGGCACCACTAATGGTGCTAGATATTCACACACAAATACAGCTAAAATAAAATACACACTGACCTTCATAATACAGACCTGAGTAAAACCAGGAATTTCCTACCCAGGAATGTTATTCCTGCTTTGTCTGTTATGTACTTCTATGTTCTCTCTTTGAAACACACGAGCTGTGTGCCATAGCTGGCAAGTAGGATACAACATGACTTTTCTAAGGCCAGGCAAGAAATGTCTACAGAGCAGAGAACTGAATAGGGATTCTTGTAGGACACCACCATAAGCGTTAGGCCAGCTTCTTCCACAGCTCTCTGTACATAAATATTGCTCCTTTCTCCCTGCAATGCTCACGCTGCATAATTCTTTTGCACTGGGATGTCATGGGACAATGGTTCATCCTTTACCGTATGTATACGAGGCACCTGACACAATGGGGTTAAATTTAGTAGTTGCCACTTCCAGAGAGCAAACGGCTTTTACAAAAAATCTCACTTCTAGACAAGCCCATTTGTTGCTCTGCATTGAAGCATATTCTTCAGTTTGTGTTTTGGCTCCCAGTTCCCCTCCCTCTCGGCTTTCTCCTTCATTTTAGTATTTTATTCTTTCCTTGATAAATCAGGAAACTTTCCCATTGCATGGCACTGAGCCCTTATCGAGGGGCTTTGTAAATAAAAATAATGACCATGCAAAAGATGCAATTCAGTTAACAGTATAATGACTCAAGGGATTAGCACTGCTGTATATTTTTTATGGGCGTAATATGTCGTTTTCATTCTGTTGCCATAATGAAAATAACAAATTAACAGAAGCATTATGCAAATTATACATTAAAAATGTCATGTTTATTAGTCTATCTTTGCAAAAGAGAAGCTACTGCAATAGCACTGTTAACCTCTTAATAACCATGTTCTTAAAACAGAGAAGAAACTCAATTCAGCATGGTTTGGCTTAGCTTTAGGGTCATTTTCAGTGACTTCAGTGGCAATGTTTGCATGCTCAGAGCAAAGCGTATGCTTAAATACATTTCTGGAGAACAAGATGTTAGAATCTGTTTCAGTTCAAGGATATTTCTTTATCTCAATTACCTATCTTTGGAACAAATTCCCCACAAAACAACCTACTCTTTGCTCCTGCAAAATAGTCGTGCACAGCTTTTACCAGGAGTTCCTTAAAGTCTTGCCATTAATTTAGAAACACCTACAAATATTTATCCAAGCATCAACTTTATTATGTTTTCTGCAGAAGACAGTTCTGCCCTGTTCTCTTTGACATTAAGGGACATGGGGAATTTCTTTTCCAGCATACCCTAAACTTAATTTTGCTCCTAACCAGGAGGCAGTTTATTGAAAATCCAGCAGTAATTGTTTTCTAACAGCGTTCAGTGCTTAACACTCAGTCATAAGAAATTCTTTGTCCTTGTATAAAGAACTTGTTATTCACAGGAGAAGAAAAGGATTAACAATAATCAGGAGATTCACACTTTGCTTTTGTTTATTAAATGCCAACTCAGTAATAGAATATAGTTATAAGATTTCCATAATATACCATATTATTGAAATTCGTCAGACTTAATCTAAAGGCAAAAGAAAATTCATTTTCTGTATCAGATTCAGATTGAAAAAACGATAGTGCTAGGAGCTGTATATTTTTTTGCAAGAGAAACACTCTCTTCATTGTGGATTTACAATCAAGGAGCAGAGAGATGCTGGGAATCCACAGGTGTGGAGTGATTAAAAGGGACAGTGTCTTGTCCCAGATGGGACAGATGGACAAGTCAGGATGAGTATCCTCTTTTCAAGCCTTTCACACCCCTACCTCACTGCCTGAATCATATCACCTTTCTATGCTCATGGCTGTTTAAATGCCGTATCTGCTTGAGTCTCCGTTTGGCGTCAGTGTGGACCTACGAGCTGTCTGTACATACCCAAGGAGAGCAGATGTTCTGAGCTCAAAGACTAATTTAAAAAACAATAATAAATATAATTAAAAAGAAAGGGGGGAAAGGGAAATAGCCATCAGACAAGTTCAAACACAAGCCAAACTAATCACAAGTTGAAAGAAATACGTTTATTTCACAGTTACTGTATTGGAATAAATATGTGAAGTCATTTTCGCAGGAGTTTAAAACCCAATAACAATAAATGTGAAGCTCACAGAAACTTGAGATTTCCATTCTGTGGAAATGATGACATCTTCAGAATAGATTTGTTTTACTGAAATGAAACAAAGCTAATTTTTGACATTTCTCACAAAATTTAATTGCCTGAAACATTTCTTAATTGTTTCAGCTCAATCAAGACATTCCATTTTGCTTTGATGCATTGGAATATTTCTAGCTCATTTCATTACTGAAATTCAACTATATATATATATATAAACACTCTTTTTAAAATTAGGATTTGGTTATGCTTCTTAAATTAAAATGTAAAATCAAATGAACATACATTGATATTCTAAATAGGCAATTGGCATTCTAACTGTACTGGTAATTAGAAGTTAGGCTGGTTATCGCTGGCAATCTGAACTCTCAGTGACCATTCGTCCCCAGCTTCCTAACTGGTAATTGCAGGACCGAGCAATATCTATTTATCAGAAATCCGTGTGGCCAGTCTGTCTTGATGATTAACTCCAGTTCATGTAACATAGTCAGGAGACCACATTTAGGTCAGGAACCCAAGTCCCATGCAGGGCTTAGGGTGCTCAGAAAAAGGTTGCATGTAATAGAACTCCCTTAAAGCCACCAGCTAACGAGAGGAGTCCTACAGGACTGGTTGAGACAAACAAAGTCAGGAATAGTAATGTCCAAGGTTTTCTGAAATGAGAAACCTGTTGCATTATTTCTAGGATGCTCAATCTTTCATGCTTTAGTAACAAAATTTTGTCAAAGCCATCACTTTTCAAAAAACTTTGGCATTTTACAGCAAAAGAGGCATCTAGAAGAATACTCTATATGTGAATTTTAAGGACTTTAAGGGTGGGATTCAGCTCCATATTTCAGCACTGAAGTGATACTATCTACGTTGTGGAGTCTATTACATGTGCACTAGTGGCAAACATCAAAGGAAACAAGTAAGCAATTCAGTTCTTCCTGATATGGATGCATATGATGAGAGTCAGCTACCTAAGTATAAGTGTTTATTGTCATCCAAGACACCTCAGGTAGCCAAGGTATCCTACTTCTGACTGGGAATGCTCTCTGAATTTGGTCTTGGGCCTCTGCTGCCTTCACATCAGTGCTAACGATACAAGGTTGGACAGTGGAAAACCTTGGCATGTCCATCAGGAGCGGGGTGCAGAGGATGGGGTACACTACACTCAATATACTTGCCAGGTAACTAGAACAAGGGGTCCCTCTCTCTTTGGTATCTTTCAAAATATATGAACAGAAGAAGTTGAGTCCCCAGTCAAAGCCCCATAATCCCATACGGACATTAGCTTTGAAACTCCCACCTCAGGCACACCTCCAAAGATAACAGTCCTAACAGATATTTCTGCAAGTCAGGACCAACAAATGGGGTAGAAGTTCTACCAAACTTTCTTACCACTTATTTTCGGTCATCAATGCATCAAGGTGATGCAGTGACAGCAAACTATTGGGGGAAAAAAAGAAGAGAAAAAAAAAGAAAAAAAAAAAAGAGTCAGAGAAAAAAAAAAAGACGTATTTCCACTCTACCAATAGTGATCAGTGCTTTGGAAAACACAGCATGCAAGGGAGGAAAACAGGAACTAACTTTCTTTGCCAGAGAAGGTGAAAACAAGGAGAGAGAGAACTCTGCACTCTTACTGAGGTGAAAAA
>VYZW01059183.1:36849-51194 GCA_013401315.1 Balaeniceps rex | reverse complement strand
AAAAGGGACTCTACAATTCCCATAACTCAACAGAGCATATTGTTCAGTTAACACATAGGCCAGTGCCTCTCAGGCCCCATCACTGGTTGACAGAATTAGATTCTGATTCATGCTCTGTAACTGGCTGTAATGCCAGCCAGGGACAAGAGCATTCCATGGGAACGTTTCAGCGGGTCCCCTCCTTATCAGCTCCAGAACAGCTGCCAGACTTTGAGGTCGCTTGATAGAGAATTTAATTCTCAAGATTGTACATTAATTTCTAAATTATTTCTTATCCATGTGCTGTGATTTGAGACTGCATTCAATGCAGCCCAGCACAGGGCAAGCCTTTCCCATCCACACCCCTCCTTCCTGTCTGCAAACTTCCTTCCTATAGATTTACCCAGACATCTTTGAGCTAAATTAACTCCCTGTACTTCTTCGAGCAGATGGGAAACCTGATTTTGACCTCACACTGGCAGAAGGATTTTAAAAATTATCTTGCATGTGTAAAAAGTTTAGTTTATTCATCTGCATTTACCACGAAGCAAAGGGACGTTTTTCACACTGCAGTAGTTCTTTACAATAATGATTCCCACCCTACCAATTCGTTGTCAGGCAGAGCTCGCTAACGGCTGTAAAATGGCTTGAAACCCCTGGCCATATTGTGCAATTTTTTAATAGACATTACCTTGGTTTATAATCTTCTGCTCTTTCATATTCATGTATTTTTAAATACACTGCAGAATAAATACATGAAAACAATCAACCAATGATTGAAACTTCTGGCAAGCTGAAGTGGAATGGAGTTACAGTGGAAAATTTCACTATTAGAGTTTAATATGACCAGATCTCCTGGTTTGCTTAGGCCAGTTCCAGGTTCCACAATTGTTTCCTGGATGGATGCAGACTGTGCATATAGTAAAATGAACTCTGTGTACTAGAGAGAGAACCAGAATGCTCGCCTTCCCTCAATAAATTGGTCTGTCTGGTATTAAGTTATGAATCTAAAAGGGGCTCCTGTCAGAAGGGTAGTTAACAGTTTGGGTATTGCCATTCCTCTGCCTTCCAAACTGCCTACTTATGGGCAGTCCAACAGATTAAGTTAAGCAGACAGAGCAAATCAATTTATTCATAATCTTTAATTCCAAAACCAAAATAACAGCTTTGTTCCAAATCATTTAAACTGAAACAAAATGCTAAGTAGTGGTTCACATAAACAGACAATTACAGGAACCCACACTGGACCAGTGATCTATCCGGCATGATCACACCATGACCAACACAAGCACTTCCAGAGGAAGGTGCAAGAGGAGACAAACATTGAAAAAGTGTGGAGAGGGAGCCACATTCCTCCTTATGCTGCCCCAAAAACCATTTGGCTTGTACCCTGACTTCACAAACCTGATTTTCTTTTATCCCCGCTCTTGTAATTGTGAACACTCTCATTAGCCTTAGGAATGGAATCCTACTAAATCTCAGGCCTCAGAAATATGAGAGAACCACACGTTTATTATACACTGTATCAAAGTAATTTCTTTTTTCAGCTTGCTGCGTTTCAACACTATTGCCTCCCCTCCTACCTCCTCCATCCTCTGCAACCTGACTCTTACTTCATTTATTAATGTTAATAGCTGTTCCCTCTTATTTTGTCATTTCAACACGAATAATAGAAGACAACCAAAGGCAACCAAGAGCAACTGAGAGAGAAGACAAGGTCAAGGTCGATATATATTAAAAAAAAAAATCCATTTCATGCAATTTTATCCTATACTTATTGAAATTGATGACAAATTCCAGACCATGGTTATAAGGAGTGTCCTGGAAATGTAACGTAAGCTTGGGAGAAAAGACCTATGTGTGCCCATGTTTCAGTCGAAAGATCTCAAATAATTGCTTGGATGGAAATAACCATTCTGAGAAAATAATGAGGTGGAAGTAGGCTGATGCTGATGTGGACAGACCTCCCTTCATACATCATACGTCCTCATACAACAGGTTTACGTTAAACCCTCTACATATATCAGCGCCCAGAGTTTATGGCCATAATCCCAAAGAACAGCAAGTGGTGATATTGTTGGCCAGTCTTCTCCCTAGGAGAGGAAAGGGTTTTGACAACCGAAAAATTTGCTGTGGAGACATGATATACCTGTTTATGTCCTGGCTGGCCTCCTGCTTTTCCCCACTATGTAGACTATTCTTTTTACCTTCCAGCCCCAGATAGACTTACTTCATTTGGTTTCTATCAGTAAAGCCTAAGGAATAGATTAGGCTACCAATACCAAAGCTCACTCTCATTTTTTCAGAGAAGATTGATGTATTTTAAGTGCAAATTCTGTTTTAGACACAGACTATTGCACTTAGGAAGAATGGCTTACATCTGT
Organism: Balaeniceps rex; assembly: GCA_013401315.1. Classification (NCBI taxonomy): domain Eukaryota; kingdom Metazoa; phylum Chordata; class Aves; order Pelecaniformes; family Balaenicipitidae; genus Balaeniceps; species Balaeniceps rex. The sequence continues at coordinate 48,831 of VYZW01059183.1, read as the reverse complement.
ATCGTGCAATGCTTTCCATCCCCCTAAGAAAGTTGTGCATTTTAATTACTTGCTTACTGTTACTTCTGTAGTAACAATGGGCTACGCCCTTAAACCCATTTTAACAATTTTGATGCTATTAGCAGCAGCAGAACTAAATACGCTTAGGAAAGGTTGTGTCACATATCAGAAATTGTTTTTGAAGCCAGATCCCTCAGGCCACCACTCCTTGTTTTTCTCCTTCTTTTCATTTAGCAAGANTTTTTCATTATTTATTTGATTCTGCTTGGTTATTTGAAACTTAGAGGCAAGTAATTAAATAGAAGTTAACCAGCTCTCAAAGACTGTGTCTTTGTTTCTAACTTTCAGTTGATTACCGCAGACCTGATTCCCATTTACATTTTACATCATTGGCAAAACAAAGGGAAAATAAAAAAGCATAAATTACAATTGCATTCACATTAAGGAGCCTCAAGGAGCCAAACTCCACTCTCACAAGAACAGACTGAAGCCGATTCCTCCAGTAAGAACACGGGCATTAGGTCTGTGCAGAAGTTGGTATGGGTATGTTTCACAATACTATGTGCCAGTCACTGTGGTAATATTGCAAAGACTCTGAAAGCATCAGAAGAATAGTCACAGAAGAGGATGTGAGAATAGCTATTGAGAGACAAGTAAACCTGAAGAGCTGAAGCAAAACTGGGAGAGAATTTATCCCAAAACTTACTCTCCACACACACAGAATTTCTGGAAGCTTTATCATTTTATGATGTATTCTCTATTCTTCCAATACTCTACTGGTCTATGCCACCTCTGCAAAGCTGAAGATTACATTAAGTCATAGATGAAAACTTCGAGCCAAGATCTGATCTTGGCAGACACAGTAGGTTCACTTGGTTGCAGAATAACCAAGCTTCTTTTTTACATTAATCTAGTCTCGGTCAAAAACTGTCCCATCAAATCTACCTCATGAGAAAAGTCTGTTTTGTCAGACCATTCTGCTTCCTTTTCCTCAACATCTGCAGTACCAGCATAACCTGTTATTCCTCTCTGCAGCTTGACAATAAGGACTTTTCTTTCCTTCAGATTATCATCTTGATCCTTTCAGCCATACAGCTACAGTAGCCTGTACTGGAGTTTGGTAACAATAGTACACAAGAGTTATAGATTTAAGATTTCTGCCTAACATAAACTGCAGAAGCGTCCTGTGTCTGTGATGCACGGGGACGTGCTGGTATAGATCTCTGAAATCTGTACTTGTTCCCAGGACTTGGTGCTGTAAGAATGCAAAGAGTTTTTCTTTCCACAAATAGACGTTGCAGGCATATTTGCTTAAACCCTTGAGGTTGATAATCAGCTATAGTTCTTCCCAGCCCAGCAACTGCTCGGGAACTGCCAAATATTGAAAATGGAGAGTCCATAAACCATCTCACAAAGATTATATGTGCTGCTACAAGAAGCAGGGATTGAATCTCCCGTAGAGAGCTGTCTGCTGCTGATCTTTCCCAATTAACAATTGTGTAATGTGGGGGGAATTAGGGTCTAAATATCTTGGCACGACACTGTTTGGGAAAACCCTAGTATTTGCTTGAATTTGCCTCTTACAGAACTGTAAAAGGCTTGCTGGAAATTGGAGGAAGAGGAGTATCAATAAGAAAGAGGGTTAGGCCAGTTAGAGAAAAGACTTCTATCGAGTGTATTTATAATGAAGATGGGAGATATTAGGGAACCATCACTTATTTCCCAAGAAAAGACAATGGGTGAGTTCCATTTAAAAGGGTGGATCTCTGAAAGAATTCCTCTATTTTAAATTATTCTGAGGAGTTTAGCTTAGAAAGAACTTCTTCCCAGAAGAAGCCTGACAGAAAGGGGATTTCTATGATCTTGTTATATCCTTCAAGCAGCTTTTCAGGCCAATAAACAAATATGGCAACCAGCTGTCATGGCTGAAGCCAAGGAACACATGGGTTTTGGGGTTTTTTTTTGGTTTTGGGTTTTTTTTAATATTTTTATGTTGTCAAATGTCATGACACAAAAATTCATGAGAGAATGTCTTGCAGTTCCCAGGAAGCCTAAAAGGAGGAAGCCTCTTTATTAATAAAAAGATATCTGGACACCAAAATCTGCAATAGGACATAATGGAGCTCTCTAAGCAAAGAGAGGAGAAAAAAAGAAATCTTCCTAGGAAATCCAAAAAGGCATCACAACATTTAAAATGGGGAGGGGAGAAAACAAGTCTTATTCCTTTCTGTCTTTCTTAACACAATGTGTAATTACACAACATATATTTAAGCAATTTATACTTAGCCTGTGGGACTCCACCAGAAGTGAATACAGCGATGAATTGTTTAATAAGATTCAGAGCTGTCCCCAAAGAAAGGGCCGTGTCCTCCATTGCAGAAGAGTGACAATTTGCTTAGCAAATGCAAAGATGGAAAGTTCCTGCTAGACTCCCTCATTCAGTGTCACCCTCCACACTGCCCAATCTCGTGTGGCTGAGTTAAAACAGTCAAAAAAACTCTCCCAACCATTGCATGCTAAGATAATCACTGGCACGTTGGAGTCTTGCAAAACTCTTACTCAGTGATATGCTAGGCAAAGGCCAGACCCTGCTTATTCCCAAGAGTTGTGGTGAACGGAGTTAAATCCAGTTGGCAGGCAGTCACAAGTGGTGTTCACCAGGGCTCAGTATTGGGACTGGTTCTGTTTAATATCTTTATTGATGATCTGGATGAGGGGATCGAGCGCACCCTCAGTAAGTTTGTGGACAACACCAAGCTGGGCGGGAGCGTTTGATCCGCTTCAGGGAAGAAAGGCTCTACAGAGGGATCTGGTCAGGCTGGATCAATGGGCTGAGGCCAGCTGTATGAGGTTCAACCAGGCGAAGTGCTGGGTCCTGCACTTGCGTCACAACAACCCTATGCAATGCTACAAGCTTGGGGAAGAGTGGCTGGAAAGCTGCCTGGCAGAAAAGGACTTTGGCTTTGGCCCTTCTAATTTTCTCCCTGCATAGCCTCACAACATTCTTGTAGTCCTCCTGAGTTGCCTGCCCCTTCTTCCAAAGGTCAAACTCTCCTTTTTTTTCCTGAGTTCCAGCCAAAGCTCTCTGTTCAGCCAGGCCAGCGGTCTTCCCCACCAGCTCGTCTTTCAGCACATGGGGACAGCCTGCTCCTGCACCTTTAAGATTTCCTTCTTGAAGAATATCCAGCCTTCCTGGATTCCTTTGCCCTTCAGGACTGCCTCCCAAGGGACTCTGTCAACTAGGCTCCTAAACAGCCCAAAATCTGCCCTCCGGAAGTCCAAAGTAGCCATTCTGCTGACCCCCCTCCTTACTTCTCTAAGAATCGAAAACTCATATCATTTCATGATCGCTGTGCCCAAGACAGCCTCCAACCATCACACCACCTGCAAGTCCTTCTCTGTTTGCAAACAACAGGTCTAGCAGGGCGCCCTCCCTAGTTGGGTCACTCACCAGCTGTGTCAGGATGTTATCTTCCACACACTCCAGGAACCTCCTAGACTGTTTCCTCTCTGCTGTATTGCATTTCCAGCAGACATCTGGTATGTTGAAGTCCCCCACAAGAACAAGGGCTAGCGATTGTTAGACTTCTCCCAGCTGCTTACAGAACATTTCATTTGCCTCTTCATCCTGGTTGGGCAGTCTATAACAGACTCCCACCATGATATCTGCCTTGTTGGCCTTCCCCCTGATTCTTACCCATAAACACTCAACCCTATCGTCACCATCATCTAGCTCCAGACAATCAAAACATTCCCTAACATACAGAGCTACCCCACTGCTTCTCCGTTCTTGCCTATCCCTTCTGAGGAGTGCTGCAATGGATGGCTATAAACTCTAATTGCGCGAGTCAGCCCACCATGTTTCTGCGATGGCAACTATATCATAGTTTTCCCACTGCACAATTGCTTCCAGCTCCCCCTGTTTGTTGCCCATGCTGCGTGCATTGGCATAGATGCACTTCAGTTGAGCTATTGATCTTGCCACCTTTTTGGGGGGAGACACCCTAATTCCTATGTGACCATTGTCAGGCACTTCCGTGGTTTCTAACACATCCATATCCCTTGCATCTTTGCTGCCGCATGAATCTCCATCCCCTACTTCCATTGAGATGGAAGACCAAAGGACCTCGCTAGCACACTGTCCCTCAAACACTGGCGTGCTGCCCCCAGGCTTATCTCTAGCAAGTCTGGTTTCATCCCTTTCCCCCTTCAAATCTAGTTTAAAGCTCTTTCAATGAGCCCCGCTAACTCCTGTGCAAGGATCCTTTTCCCCGTTTGAGACAGGTGTATCCTATCTGTTGCCAGCAGACCTGGTGTCATGTAAACTGACCCATGATCAAAAAACCCCAAATTCTGCTGATGGCCAAGGATGGGAAAAAAATGACAGAGTTCAGAGCCATAACCTGCAATTAGATTAGTTTGCCAGAGAGAAGCAGGAAATTACCCCACTCAGGCTCACAGCCCTTTTTCAGGAGTGCCAAATTGTCCTGCTATGTTGACTGTGCAGAGTTAGAAGTTGGGTGCATTTTGCCTTAAAACTTCCAGATAAAGTACTTAGACAGTAATGCTAGAGTCATGCTAGCATAGAGCGCAGGGTGGACAGGCTTTAAAAACCAGCACAAAGAAATCTGAACAGAAATTAAGTGTTCCATCCAAAAGACTTATTGCATTTTGGGTGGATCAGGAGAGATTGTACAAAAGCTAGCATTGCCGAAGTTTCTTCAGAAATGTGCACATCCTTCCAGGGAGAAAAGTTTGGGGGTGTGGGGGTTTTTGTTTGGTTTTTGGTGTTTTTGTTTGTTTTTTTTGTTTGTTTGTTTGTTTGTTTTTTTTGGAAGCCATTTGCATTTTGTCATCTCTTCTGCTGAATTTCATAGGAAACATGGAACAGTAACATCATTAGCCTTTTAGATTAGAATATACTACTTGTTCTAAGTTTCTGCTAATACATTTACTTGTAATTTTCAAATAACATTTCATTTAATTAAAATAAATTGTAAATGGCAGATATACATTTCAAGAAGGACTTTCACATGTATTAAACTAAAATCTGGAAATCTACAACATACTGCAACTGAACTTGTGCCTATCATTGTTCAGTATAGATTATCAAGCCATGAAATCACAGAAATCCCTCAAGGCAGTATAAAATTAAAGACTTAGACCTCCAATACAGTTAACTGTTTCTGATAAGAGCCACAGCTCCGGACAAAGCTGCTAGTGACTTCTAAGGGACTGGGAATTCATCCACACATCTACAAGTCACAGAATCTGAACATCTTGAGAAATCATGCTTGATAATCACCAATCACACTTGATAATATTGTCACTGGACAGGAGATAGCGTTTGCTGTTCTATTTCCCAATCCTAGATATTCAAAATCAAATGGTGTTTTTAGTAAGCAAAGACAATGCTAGAGAGTCACACTGGGTTATGTCTCCTGATGCACATTTTCTCTCCTCTGTTTCCTCTGCTGATTCACCCAAAACAAATAGTGAGAAAAACAGTTAAGCTGAAGCTAACCTTCAGCTGGAAGACGCTCATGAGTGGATTATTGCCTGTCTGCTTCCGTCTTCCTCCTAATATGCTTTGTTGTGCAGCGAGAAGGAACTGAACGCCTCATCCTATGCCGGAAACGGCTGAATGTCAAACAGTGGCTGATAAAATACAGACAACATTCACAGCCAAGCTCCTTCCATGGTTTTGGGGATGTAGTTTCCCACTTCATTCAATACGAGCCTCATACATTCACAGGCAGAAGGTGGCTCCTCTGCCTGTGAGGGCAGAGCAGTGTTACAATTCACAGTGTGAAAGGATGGCAAATGTGAACATTTGTCTAACCAGAGCTAGCCTCTGTACCTGTCACTGGAAATGCCATCCTCGGATCTGATCAGAAGCCAGTAAATCTATGGGTTTGACAATCCCCAGTAATCCAAAAACCTCTCAGTCATTTATATTATTTGGCATTATGCCTCCAAAATATGAGCCCACCAAAAATAATCTGACATAATATCGCAGACGCCAATCTCCTGAGGACTTTTGGCAAAAATATACCCACAGCTGGATCCTTGTTACATTACTTAAGGAAGGACTGCATCTCTTTGAATTTTTAACCATATGGCAACTGCCTTGTTACCCCTTTTGGTTCAGAGTCATTTTACCTTGACAAGGGGGGTGCCGATTGCTCCCAGTCACCCTTCATTCTTACTTCAAGCAGTTGTGAAATGGATTTACATAATTATTTGAAGCTCAGAGCTTTCTGATTTTAAAGCTTTCTTTCTCTGTCCTGTTTTTATGTCACCATCTTATTATGTAGCATAAGTTGCATCTAACAATGAGTTATTAAAAATTTGATATTACTAGAATTCACATGAAAAGCCCCCAGTTTGTACTTTTTGATAAAAACATGCTGAAGAGGAACTATGTTGGTACATTTCAAAACTAGAGTGGATTTTCCTTTAAAGAAATATTTTCTAGTTTTTAGACTCCATATGGAAATCACTAGGTGAAATGCTATGGCCTGTAGGTCTGGCACCATGACGATAATGGTCCTTTCTGACCTCAGAATCTATCCAAATGCTTTGACTTACAGTGCATTATTCTGCATCAGCATGAAAAGAAGTTTATTTTTTTCCACATCATTTTTATGGCATTACTCAGGCATTTGTGAGCAGAATGTAAAGCAGGTCCAGCATGTCATGGACTTTGAAGCCACTGCATTTGCATGTAAGAAACAGATGGAGAATTACATTGCCAAAAGCTTACCCACTTCGTAGGAAACTAATGGGAACAGTATAAGAACTCTCCAGTTTTAATTGAAGAACTGAACATGTTTATGAGGTATTTTCTAATTAGTGATGGAAAGCTGATTTTTGTGGCCATTGATGCAGTACGGAAATCATTCCAAAGAAGCCATCCTGAGATGTTTTCTGGCCACAAAGAATCTAAAAATATATAGAAATTATTATCTCTCACATAAGGGAGATTATATGTATGCTGTTTCTACAGCCTTCATCTGCCTCTCCTTTATTAGACATTATCTTCTATGCACGGACCATGTCTTTGTGGTCTGCTGTTATGTATCGCTGAGCCAAACCATGTCCCAGTTGGCAATGAGGAAGAGAGTCATAAAANCTGTTTTTATGTCACCATCTTATTATGTAGCATAAGTTGCATCTAACAATGAGTTATTAAAAATTTGATATTACTAGAATTCACATGAAAAGCCCCCAGTTTGTACTTTTTGATAAAAACATGCTGAAGAGGAACTATGTTGGTACATTTCAAAACTAGAGTGGATTTTCCTTTAAAGAAATATTTTCTAGTTTTTAGACTCCATATGGAAATCACTAGGTGAAATGCTATGGCCTGTAGGTCTGGCACCATGACGATAATGGTCCTTTCTGACCTCAGAATCTATCCAAATGCTTTGACTTACAGTGCATTATTCTGCATCAGCATGAAAAGAAGTTTATTTTTTTCCACATCATTTTTATGGCATTACTCAGGCATTTGTGAGCAGAATGTAAAGCAGGTCCAGCATGTCATGGACTTTGAAGCCACTGCATTTGCATGTAAGAAACAGATGGAGAATTACATTGCCAAAAGCTTACCCACTTCGTAGGAAACTAATGGGAACAGTATAAGAACTCTCCAGTTTTAATTGAAGAACTGAACATGTTTATGAGGTATTTTCTAATTAGTGATGGAAAGCTGATTTTTGTGGCCATTGATGCAGTACGGAAATCATTCCAAAGAAGCCATCCTGAGATGTTTTCTGGCCACAAAGAATCTAAAAATATATAGAAATTATTATCTCTCACATAAGGGAGATTATATGTATGCTGTTTCTACAGCCTTCATCTGCCTCTCCTTTATTAGACATTATCTTCTATGCACGGACCATGTCTTTGTGGTCTGCTGTTATGTATCGCTGAGCCAAACCATGTCCCAGTTGGCAATGAGGAAGAGAGTCATAAAAGTCAACATTTTTTGCTAACAGTTAATACTATATCATCATGGCTATGGCTTTTCACCTAAGTTATGTCAACACTCTGTTGTCCTGGCAATTATTGACCTTCTTGCATACAGGCCCTCAGCACCAACCTGACAGATTTGGAGCACTCAAATCTCTCCCATTGTATTTATATTTCTAGAAGACACCATGCTGCACTGAGAGCCATCCCATTCATACTCCTCTAAAAGATCCAAAAAGGATCCTGCAGTTTGCCTTAGATCCTGACATGGATCTTCCTTTTCCTTTCATGTTGGAAAGCCCTCACAATAGGGATTTCCTTTGAATGCTCCACCTTTTACTCTGCATAGCCCATGCCATGGCTTATACTCTGTCAATGTTGGTTTTCCCCCTTAAGTTTCCAAAATGGAAGATGTGCCAAGCATAAGTCTAACAGAACATCATGGTTCACTTAAGTGCGGTTGCAAAATTCACCTGAAGTCTACCAAGCGAAGTACTGAAAAGGTTTTGCAATGAGACCTTTCTTCCACAGCAGCAAAATCTTAAGACCTAAACCTGTGCTTATCAAGGATGCTCTGTTTTCATCACACAGGGAAGTTGGACTGTACTAGCAGGCCTGATGCAAGGCTCACTCAAAAAACTTCAATAGCTTCCAAATTAGCTCTTCACTCTAAGTTATCCAGACCCCCTTGTCCTAATACCCCTGTACAGACACCATGCAAGAAATTAAGGGAGTTGATAGAAATAAAATCTGAAAGTGGGTTAAACAACTTACACTATGGACTCTACAGCAACATGGCATGGCAAACAGTAACACAGGATTACAGACAGCAAGATAAAGGCCTAATTTCTTCACATCAGCTATAATCACTATTAATTTCTTCCTAGTAACATGCAAAATATCCTTTAGTATCAAGAGGGAACATGATCTAGCCTGGCTAGAAGGTCAGATCTATGAAAACAAAAAAGGCATGAAGCACTCGCGTTTGAAGGAAAGGATGCATTATTTAGAATATTCCAAGTAGAACAATCCAAGTGATTTCAGTATTGGTGCCAAAAGGATCTGGACCAAAATCACACCCATATAAGTATTCAAGCTCACGCAGTAGATCTCCGTCCAAGAAACAGGATCAAATATTCTCTATTATTTTTCTGTCTGGCTTTAGAAAGACTTTCTGGAAATGTCAAACCAATCTATTTTACACTTGAGATAAGAAAAAACAATCAGAAAACACACAGTGCAAAATGTTTCAGGACCCTATTTAGACTCCTTAAGTATAATGGAAATGTTATCTAAAGGCTTGACCCAAACTTACCACAAGGTAAGATACTGCTGAGGCAGTCAGTCAGACAAACAAGTCAGCTATTATATTATTCTTGCAATAAAAGCAGTTGATGTGTCATGCAAATGCCACGTTGGAGGGGTGCAACAAGCCAACCCTTCTTCCACAAAGTTGTGTTATATACACTGTTTCTATACCCCATACAGTCACAATTTATGAATACACAATATTTATATTGGCAATGCTAGTCTAAGCATCCCGTTCCTAAAGCTAACGTACTGATACAAAGATATGATGTAGTTTTGCTGATGTAGTGACCCATTTTGTACCATCTAGATTTAAAGAGACTTCCCAGAGAGATATTAACCCTGAAGGCAGGAGCACTGTGGCTCCAAGGGGAGGAACATGGAGATACTTATGGAGCTTTGAGCTGGTCTTTTTGTTACATGTACAAGAATGTCAAACAACAGAAAGAAAACAGGTTTGGACTTCATAGACTGATCCATTTATTGTTGCAGGATAGGATTAAAAATGCGTAAGCCAACTCATAAACTGATTCTTCAATTTCATACATCCACCCTGTGGCTTATTCATAACCTGAAGTTTTATCCTTCCATTTAAGGAAGGAGTGATGTTGAATTGTCACAAAGATGACTATGGTCACAGATGGCAAATGATGACAGCAGCGATAATAAAAATATTTGCCATTAGCATGGAATGTTTTGATACAGAGTCTCCGTATTTAGAAAGCCACATCCTGCTACTTGCATCCACGGGCTCTTTGGCTGAGGTGCAGAATTTGATGGGTGGGACAGGATCAAATGCAGTATTCACTAGTATGGGGAGCTACACAGTGATGAATAGGGGCCCAGAGCACTACACACTAATGGCAGATGGAGACAGAATAATTTAGAGTCTGAGAAGGGCTCAAAGAAATTCCTAGGAATTATGGAGACAGAACTCTTCTTCTGCAAGGAAGTAAGTTAAGCAGAAAATACATATATGAAGTGAAATTCCAAACAGAGCAATTAAGTTTTTTTTCTGGTGCTACTTCCACCTAGCACTCACCTGTGAAAGAGTTCCAGGAAAGGCCCCCTGGGTGAAGATATGCAAAAGTGTTTGAAAACATTTGGTTATCCCAAACTGGCATAAAAGCACAAAGTAAAAAAGACAGCCTTCAGAGGGGTAATCCAGCTTTCTTGATACGAAAGAGAAAAAGCTGCTAAGTATTTCAAAAGTATCTTGGACCTCAGTTAACTTGCAAAGAAAAAAAAAGGTTAATTCTCACAGCTTCCTAGTAGGGAACATAATAAAGGAAGTAAGTGGTGAATTTAGCAAACTGGAGTTTCTGTATCCTTCACTCTAGACATCAAACAACTCTACCACGTTGCGTCAAGCAAAAGAAACAGGAAGGGAGAGATCACACAGCTTGAGTTCCTTGGCTCCAGTAAGGCCAAAGCACTGCTGCTGAGGAGGATGGAAATCCTATATTCTTCCTCTGGGGCAGGAAGTACCTGTAAACATCTCAGAAATGTTCTGCTTTAGCATACTGTAAACAAGAATACATCATATCCACTGCTTCAGACCATGTAGGGGAAAGAAATGGACAACCTTGGATTCAACCTAGAAGAGGAGATGGCAGGGGAACTGAGTCATAGCTTAAAAAAAACAAGATTAAAAAGAACTTTTGGGAAGGGACAGGAACTGAGGTTTTAAGTGGGGCAATTCCTAAGGAAGGAAGGACACCTACTACCTATTCCAATAATATTTTTCATTTATGTAACTGCAGTGGCTGCCGTCCAAGGACCTGAAAATACTGCAGGACCTCCAGTTAACCAGATTTCAAATTCCAGTGTGATTATAAAGCATGATTCTTCATTTTACAAATGCACCACTTAAAGAACAGAAAGCCACATGTTTTGGTCTGGTCAAAACACCTAACCTAGAGCCAGTTTTACACTTCCACCTTGAGGCCAACGCTCATTAACTAAAGACCTCCAGTCAGTATAAAAGGTCATTCTCAAACAAGAATTAGCTGCTGTGCAGCAGAGTACGTGAAGTTGACATTCCTAGCATGCCTACCCAAATGGACATTATATGTATGGATTACACATTTGGACTTTCTATAACAATGTTTCTCATGTGAAGACACATAAAACATATATGGCTACCTTGAAGACTGTGTTCAGAAATTTGTGTCGAAAACCCGTATGTTTAGATCTGTTTGTTGTCTCTTTACTGAAGGAAGATCCTGGGAAGCAGACAGTAACTCAAATCATAATTCTCTGTTTCTCAGTCCTGCTACTGTTCTAGGAGTGGATGTAATTTATTATACAATTAAATTTGAATTTTATTTTAGACAAACTATACCTCTCAAAGCACCCAGGGCCTGAGCTGTCTCTGTGCTGGCCATCAAATGTATGAGACACACTCAAGGAAGCTAAAGCCTGGCATTGACTGCGACAAAGCAGATAACAGGAAAGTGGAATAATTGAGGGCAAACTTCCAAACATCTAGTTCCCTGGCTGAACTCCGTACCCTTAACACTGAGCATTCAGTGTACTACCTGTTCCCAAAATGGCCTTGGGAAGCTCATTTAATCTTCTTCAGTTTCCACTTGTGTAAGACAAGACTTATTCTTGCTCTGAAGAGCAGGATGGGATTTAATGAATGAATGAACAGCACTCTTGTAAGTGACTGTCAAGTAGCATTTCAGTCTCTGT
>VYZW01059183.1:1760-23987 GCA_013401315.1 Balaeniceps rex | reverse complement strand
CCCCCCCCCCCCAATATATAGTATATGTGACTTGTTTTTCTTCAAGACGCTTTTATAATCTATCATTATTGCTACATTGCTAGATATTGGATATTTTTTATTCCCCTCCCCCCCAATAGCACACAATTCTCTATCGTACTTTACATGGATCACATACTACATCAAAATACATCTGCATTGCAGCACAACCTATTGACAACTGGGAATAAATATTTCCCTTTTACAAATGAATTTTTCAAAATGTTTATTTTGACAAATACCACTTTTTGTCTCATTATTAAAACCAAGAATTTATAAAGAAAGGAATGCTTTAAGCAGCCTAAACTGAAAATATTTATCTGTTTTTATTTTTCAGCCAGTGTGATAATTAATGTTCTGCAAAAGTTTTGAAAGCAAACTTGCAAATCAAACAGTCTAAGAAAACAAAAATTACCATATAGAGTTTTTTTGAGGGTTGGGGTGTGTTTTTTGGTTTGTTTCTTTTTCAGATTTTAGTTTTTCAAAAGCAGCAAATTCATTTTTCAGTAAGTAAAAAGAAATTGTACTCACTCATTATCAGAACATGCAAGAGTCCTAACCATGGACCAAGATACCATTGCTCATAATGTCTGATTATCTTCCAGGAAAATTCATTAATTTCAATTATGAAATATAAGGCTGTAAAACACACAGTCTTATTTATGCCTCTTTTCAAGAAGTTGAAACATTTATCACCCCTCGGTTACAGTCTGCCCTTAGCATCAATACAAAAAGAAAAATACAGAAGGAGCAAACATGGTGCAGATGAGTATTCCACCAGCGTAGCAACGGGGAAAGCCTTGTACCTGGGAACGGCACAGAGGGAAGATGGTACAAGGAGCTGCCAGAACAGAGCTCAAGACCCAACCTGGAAAAAAAACAAACTTCAAAAGGCAGCGGGGGAACCAAAAAACAAACCAGTGAAGGATGAACTTGAAAATGGAATAAGTGACAAATGTCTACATTTTTTCCACAGGCTAACAGATAAGCAGTGTTACAGCATGAGAGTAACTTAACTCAAGCACAGAACCCAACTGAAGCAAACAGCACTTCTATTTTGTCATACATAATGTGGCTTAAACTAATCCAGAGAATGATCTGAAAAGTACTGCTGAGCCTAAGATCTTGTATAATAAGACTGAGCTTGAAAACCTCTGTAGCCAAGACATAACCTCAGCTGGTTTTTTGGTCGCTCGCTCATCTGATTTATGCTTTACATAGCAGTTGCATAAAAACCTAAGCTGTGCAACAATATATGAATTTTATCCTTATCAGGTAACATATAGGTGTTACTCTATACTCACAGAAGGAAGTGATTGCAAAATTCATCTTGATCTAGGTTCTCAGCCTCTAACTACCCCTCTCTACACATGATGAAATCGGAGGTATTAAACTGCCATATATGGGTGTATGGTGTGAATAATAAAGCCAACGTGGTTTTCACATGTAGGCAGAATATTATACATATAAATAAATATACACTCACATACACACTCACAGAGCTCAAAATAACAGAGAAAAAACTTGCTGCTTCTAAAAAATCCCTGCCAATCCTCTGTTTTGTAGTTTTACCTAGAACTTTCAAGTACCATTGTAAATTCCTTATTTCTAAGAGAACCAGAGGAAACACCAGCAGAACTTTAACTAGATGCTTGATGCCCAACTCTGGGGGCTAATTTAAATTTTTTCATCTATGCTAAGAAACTTTTTTCACATAAAATGTATCTCCAGACTCATTAGAGACCTGGGAACAGAATAAAAGGGCTGTGAGAGGTACAGCTGAGTACCTAACTGTAAATTCATTTCTTCATGTGAATTACAATCATTATGCTTGCAAATGTATTCCTTTTCAATGGAAAAACACCCCTGTTCTCATGAGAGAAAAATTCTGCTTCTATAAGATAATTACAGTTTTGGCCTTTCTCTTTTATGGAATTCCCTTTAAAAGCTGCTGATTATACCATGAAGAGCAGCAGCTGGTAAGTATCTTATTTGATTAACAATTCAAGCAAAATTTACATAAAAACTTAACATACAAGATCACAATTTCCAGAAGAGGATGGAGTCCTGCCTGCTGTGTCCCTCCGCAGTGCAACTGATTTCAGCGCAAGTCCTTGCTCTGACATGTCCGTATATTATACAGGGCCAAAATTCCCAAACTGATTTAATGGACATTACTACTAAATTCTAACTGTCTGCAAACAAAGTAATTACACAGATCCATTTGCATATTTTTAATTGCCTCAATGTTTTGTTGTTTTTTTTTTTTAAATATATGTATTTAATAGCCATGTTTCCTATGCTTGCTATAGAAATTTACCAATAACATTTGCAAGAGAATAGGGAAGCAAAATGCAAAAACAAGACAACAGTAAACACTGGGTTTTAATATTTCATATGTGGCCTCCCAGCACAAAGCAACCAATTTGTAAATAAGACATTCTTTGTTGCAAGGTGTATGAAAGGATTTCTATTTTTTGATTAGAACACTCTGAAGCTCTGATTTACATTATAGGGAAGAGACTTTTAAAGCCACCTATATATGAATCCAAAGAAAAGAAAAAAGAAAGATGCCACAGCCTTTAGTTTTCAGCTCTAAGTGAAGTCAGTGATTGGTTCTAGCTTCAAACCTGAGTAGGACAAATAACCCACCTCAGTTTTGTTCTGTTTCCCTGATCTGCTCATCCTACCAGAAAGCTGCGTGGTGCTTTTTACCCTACAGCAGTGTTTCTACTTATAGGAAAGTGAAAAATGCTGTCTCAGGTGCTCCCATGGGCAGATTGTATGTGCCAGCAATGCATTCAATTCCAGTCGCTGGAGCCATTAGGATCAGACCCTCAAGGTGCCTCGTCGGGGACACGATGTGCCCAATTCATGTCTGAAACATTATCTTCAACACATTTATCTCTCTCTCTCTTTTTTTTTTTTTTTTTTTTTTTTTTACTGTGTATCATAGGTTTTCATGAAGCTTGTTATGTTCTCTCCTTGGGTTTATTACAGGCCCTGGCAACTTTACCAACTCTGTCTTCCCTCTGTACTTACAATTGGGACTCAATTTGCCAAGGCCTGTTGAACACAAAGAGTCCCTTCAAAGGTTTTGTGTAAGGGCTGTTGTCACTGAATCGCCAGCTACAGGCTTGATCTTATTCCTCTGAATTGCAAGGACAGCAGGATCGGGCCCCAAATGAGATAGTGTCTCTGACTTTTGAGTCAGACTGTGCTGTTAAAATTCCCATTACTAAAATGCAGCCTTTCTATTTCTTTGTACGCAATCCTCAGGACTTCTCAATAGCAGCAGGCAAGAAAATTCCAATAATGCCAGAGGGATCTTTACTTGCCTCAAGTAGAAGAGAATCCATGGGAATTCTCAGAAGCTTTTTTTCTCTTGCTCCCTGCAATTATTTTCTATGTTAAAAGCATAATTGAAGGGAAAAAAGCAGATGACATCAGCTACAAAGAAGGAAAATATCAAGAAGAAATGACACACACTGTGGAACAGAAAAATACTTCACTGCATCAGGCACTAGGCTGGGATCAGAGAACAGCGCTCGCTTCCAAGGTTGGACATAGATTTCCCACATGACCTTAAGCAAATCATATCTCCCCTGTAACTTTTCGCTACTTCATAGGAAGTCTCTAGGATAAAACCAAATGCTAGCTCAGAGGTGTTCACAGAGGACAGCAATGGAGGCTGTATAAATATCTAGTTACAAAGCAAAAACGATGTGAGAAAGGGATGTGTGAAAACAAATGAGGAGTCAGCAATAATTACTCCTTTAGAAATAAAAGAAAGTACAGACTGCTTTGCCTGGAGACATAAGGCGCACCTGCACTCTACTAGAAAAGCCGTTGCTGTAGGAGAGTGCACTTAAGTTATTGAGCTGTCACAAGGAAACTCAGTTTTCCTTTATTCTGATGGGATGCATTAAAAACAAACTCAACCTTGTTTTAAGTGCATTAGGAAAAATGGGTCAAGTGGGACCATGTGCACCTACAGTGGGGATTTCCCCACTCTCAGTTAAGGCCACCTGACACCCTTAATTTAAGCAGAAAATGAAAAAGTAAATTAATTTCTTCCTTCTTCCTTCCTTCCCATCCCCCAAAAGCCAGATAAAACAAACTACTTCCCATCACAAGCGGCTTACTTGAAACCCTGAAATGGCACGCTGCAGCCAACACGTTTTAACTGCCAAGGCCCTATCAGCAGGGTACGATTACGCACCAGACCACCTCCTAGGCCCTTCTCCGTATACACTGTGAATTCACCACCACTGATCCATAATTCTGTGATTTCAAGGAAACTTTTGTTGCCCTCTGGCTGACTGGGGTTGAATGCTGCCTTTGAATTTGAAAGGGCAATTCATTAATGCATCAGATTGGGATGATCCGTTGCAGCTCAGCATTGCTCTTGAAGGCAATGCTGAAAAATTAGTAGTTTTGGTACATGAGCAACCCTCAAGACAAGGGGAAATCCTGGTTTGTGACCCACAGTTTTCTGCTCTTAGTTTATAGATGTTCTTCCTTTGTTTCTGACGAGACTATAAGAAAGCTGAGCCCCCAAGAGTGCATTTTACATGACTTCCTTCAGCTCAGAGCAACTTCCCATAAAATATTTTTGAATGAATAAACCATCTTGCTCTAGACATTAAAATTCCTCCGCCTAAGGTAAACGAGACTGCGACAATTAACCAAAGCCACAGAGACCCTAATAAACCATTACAGAAAGGATTTTTAATTTCTTATTTCAATGATTTAGAAAAGGCAACAATACCTTTTCTGGTGGGCACCCTAAAAGAAACTTTAAAAAGGCCACAAAATGCAATTTAATTGGATATTAAATTTGATTATTCAAAAATTCCCAACATGAAAAGAAAAAGGAAAGGAACACAGAATACGCACATAAACTCTGTAGATAAGGAAATGCCAACGTGATGGAATTTCTCAGTCTGGATCCATTTAGACTTCAGTGGAGTTAGTACCGAGGTACATTGAGGTGAGGAAGACAGAATCAGGCCCTAGATATATATAAAATGAAAATATTCCCTAACGGATTTTGTGACCTAAGACTTTTATTCTGGCAAACATTGTGTCTATCATTACAATAGGCAATTTTCCTTACATAACACACAGAGGATCACGCTCATTACCAGACTCCTCCGCAGAAAGAGCCACAAAAGAGGGAGCTGGAAAGGATATCTCCCTTTTCCATCCCTTCCCCTCCCAGCAGTCACTCTGGGTGGCCGGCCAGCTGGCCGCTCCCCTCCCACACTCCCTGTTCTCCAGGTTTCTTCCCTGCTTGGGAATCCTCTGGCCCTCGCGCTGGGCACTGCACTAGCAGTCATCCCCTGGCCCCACGTGCGTGGGGCTCTATCACAGGGACCTCTCTGCGAGTCCAAAGAAGGGAAGATAGTACCAAACAGGCGGCCTGAGCACTTTCCAAAAAGCAATGATTCATGCATGTGAGGGACCATCTTTCCTGGGCTCAGCTCAACAGTATTGCAGAGATGTTCTTATGGTCAGGCCTTGTAGCCAGTCAGATCATTGGAAGAGCTTGGCTGTGTCTCAAGATCCAAAAGAAGGAGCAAACTAAGAGTGCAGCACTCAGTAGCTCTGATGGGGACCTTATCGGAAAGACTACCAAAATGTTTCATATCTAGATTATAGAAAAACCTGGGTAATTATTGTTACTCGTGCCTTGGACATGGAGCCTGTAGCCCACAGAGGTGCAGAATGATGGCTGTCCTAGGCATTAAGCTAAAAGAGAAGACTTTCAGCAATGTACCCTGTAAGGCACTAAGAAAAATTAACATAGGGCTAGGCATCCGCAGACTATTTACTTTAGATAGTCTTCATATTTATTTCCTAGACAACCGCTGTGCAAGGTCAAGATTTTGTTATTTGAATCCTATGCATTATTAGGAAGTCATAATTTTAAAATTCCAAAGATAAAAGGTAGGATTTTGCTGAGGGGGAGGGGAAGGTAGATACAAATACCATGGCTCCAAAATTCCCAGGCATAAATCCTGTAATTTAAATCTCCTAAATCTGTGAGTGAAGCCACACTTTATGTTTACAGCTGTTGTTCAGAGTGGAAAAATCTTTTGGCCCGTGATAGAACAGCATCTTATTTCTTTAGTCTTGCCTAAAATTTATTATTCACGGACCATGGTTCTTTCCCTTAAGAGTACTTGGCTAGAAAGCTCTGCATTTCACACATCAATCTCACCAGGATTAGCAAAGAAAACACTTAGCATTAAAACAATGTCAATCTATTTACACCCAGAATGATGAAAAAGAAACTCTCCAAATTAATGTGTCGGTTAAGCTGCTCAGGCTAACGTGATATTCCTTCATCCTCCTTGTTTGCTTAAAAAAAATTGAAGAAAATTTTATATGATTCATGAAGAAAACCTGGAGGGAAACTACAACATATCCTATGACTTTGTGTTTTCTTCCCCACCTTTTTTGGTCTGTAATGAACAGCTGTTCATTGTCTAAAATAGCAACTCCTTTTTCAGTCTTTTTCACATCAAAAGGAAGCCATCTCCATCCAGCTTTCTAATCCTAGAGAGGCATAAGCAGTCATTTCCTAGTGTCAGCCTTTATACATTTCAGCTCTGTGAACCCTGGCATCTAAAGTCCAGAACAACATCTTCACACGATTTTCTTTCTCACCTCTTATCAAATATCATAGTTGCCTGTAACTCACCTTTCCCTTTAAGGTCACATGATGAACCTCCACTTGCTATATTCTCTCAACCCTGACTAAGCCAGAGTTGCTGATGTAAAGGGTGGAGATGGCAGTTATTTTGTGATACCTTATCAGTGGGCTGATACCAATGCCTCAAAAAAAAGCTTTTTAACAGCAAGAGAACTTTGCAACTTTCTCATGTTACCAGCATTTCACATTTCTTAGTCCAGAGTGGCACAAATACCTTCCAATCTTTTTTATTTTAATGCCACATCATGGTTGTTACAGAACGTTTTATGATTTCCATCCCTGAAACTGCATAATCTATGCAGCACGGTGCACTGCTCCTGTTACCCTACCTCAGCTAGAGAAAAATTGCTATTTAAAATACAATGTAATCTTTTATTATGGGTTTATGTATTTTGAACTGAGATTTTGAAATCTGTCATGTTTTAAATCCAAATGGCCCTCTTGGTTTCAAGCCAAGACCTTTTCCTGATAAAGTGGAGCAAGGAAACTTCTGTAGAAGTGGAAGTGTCTGAAAAGAATTTAGCAGCGGTCCTCGGTGATAACAGAGGCTTGACGGGCAGTAACTGAACCAGCCCTCTAAAGAAAAATACTTACAGATTGCATTTTCATCACTGCAAAAACTTTTTTTTTTTTTTTGAGAGGGACTTTTCTTATACCAACAAAATAAAAGGGGAAGAGTGTAGGTCTGACTTTTTGTTCAGTTTTAATTTAACTCCCAAAAAACTCTGTTGAAATGAACAGACATTCTATATTTACACCAGTGCTACTGAGAAGAAAAGAAAATATTCAAGTATCCTTGGAACTTGAATATACAGATGTGTGCTTAATGCTCTTGCAAAGCACATACTAAAATGTTCATTAATCTAATTATGGGCCAAATCCTGGAAAAAGCTTTACTTCCCCCACATGGACTCTCCCACTGACTGTGTGGCTGTCATTCACAGTAGCACTAGTTATTACAAGCCAGATTCCAGCCCTCTTTCCCACACTGATCATGCTAACACATGGGTAATCTGTTGATTTAAACAGAAATCCTTGGAGAGTCTGGTGCTACTTGAGCTACACAGACCTGCCACCGGGATGGTTCATTTCGAAAGGTAAGACTCTCCTGAATTCCCCTCCTGTGCATGTTGGGCCAGACTCTGCCACCTTCATACCAACTCAAAAAAAAGACCATATGCTCATTATAACGCCAACATGTATTCATTTACACTAAGGAGCAAGGTGGGAGGTTCATCACATGAAGCTGAAAAACAGCCTCAGGTCACTGCATGCTTCTGCACTACCACAGCTAGGGAAAGCCGTACAAGCATTGACAAAAATCCAACTTGTACACTGACAACCTATGCTTCGTCTCAACCAATGACAACATTTTATCTCTTGACCAAAGTTCCAGTATGGACTAAATAGGCCCAAACCCTTAAATTTCTGGGCTTACACTGAATTACAGACAGCTAAAAATAATATTTAATTATTAAAGTAGATTAAAAGGTAAGGCTTTAATTATTCAGTGTAGCCTTCCCTGTGGCAACTTTCACAATAGATAATAGCACACTTTTCACACAGTTCCCTTGAGTGAAATCCTGGTCTTTGCAGATGCTAAGGTTTTTTATTTGTTTGCTTTCTTTTGATTTGGATTCTTTGTTTTCACCATGGAATTCCACACAGTCAGAATTTCTTCTGTGTGAGAGATGAGGCCAGAAGCTGACAAGTTGTCTTATTTCCTTCTTGAATGTTCTTCTAGATCTGAACTGGCTGCAGGTCACAGCAATGAGCCGCAAAGCAAATTTGAACCAACTCTCAGAAAAAGAGGCCAAAAATCCTTACAGACCATCCTTCACTACACTACAATAGATTGTGCAAGCTTTACTATTTTTCTTATTCAGTTTCATCCTCTATATCACATGCAAAAGGCCATTTATGTAACTTTCCTAATCAGCCAACTAGCTTCCCCATCATGAGTTTTTTCCATGAAAAGATATTTCTTCTTTTATAAAATGAATATTGTCCTTTTATTGCCTGCAAAGATTCCATGACTTGTCTTAATTCTAGATTTTGCTTCAGCCAAATTTCTTCAAGGCAAATTTACAACAGTTTTAATAAACATGAAATTAACTTAAAAATTACTGAGGAGGTATTTCCCCCTAACATTGCTTTTATTAAGTACATATATAACAAGAAGTCCTACGTCTCTAATGGATTTCTTTTTTGTCTATAGATAATCAGTAGGATTGTGCAAGAGAGGACAAAGAGAAAAGCTACCAATTATATTCTCTTCCCTGTATTTTTTGATTCTGAAGTCTTAAATAAAGTGGGTCCCGGGAAAGCATCCCACCACAAGCATCTTTCTTTTGCCCAGTGAACCCCTTACTCAGCAAATCACCATAGGTTTCACTGACCTTGGCAATATTATAAGGGTCATATTTTCCCATGGATGAATTGTTCTGAAACAATTTCTCCAGTGTGTTAGGCACACTGGCTGTTCTTTGGCATCAGGCATGCGTATCCTCTTGGTTTCTTTTTTTCTCTTAAACAAACATATTTATTGTGACTACCACTAGGGAAATCTCCCTTCTCTGAAACTTTAGCATTTTAACATTTGTCCCTTTGTCCCTTTCTTCATTCTAAATATAAAGGTGTTAATAAACTATACCGCTTCTGTATCCTTGTAGAAATCCCATTCTCCGACTTCTAGATGTGACTGTAACAGAACAACTTGCAGAATGTATTTCACTTTTCAAACAGCAATCCACTGGTATGATGGACATAGAGGTCATTAATAATCTCAATACTAATACTTTATCTAGAACGAAACAAGCAAGCTCAAAACATCCAGTGCATCCCAAATTCAGATGAAAAGTTCAAGCCACAAGCATAAAACTATCTATAGATCATCTAGGATATATAGACAAACCCTGGTCAACAGCAAGGACTGAACCTGAAGCAGTTTCAAACTGGATAGAATTTCTCCCAGAATTAGGCTTTGTGTAGCTTCTTATCATCTAATAATAATAATTTGCACTTTGGAGTGGGTCCAAGTGGGCAGGGGAAAAAGCCATTTACTAACAAAAACCTTACATCAATTAACTTGGGTAAAAAAAAAGTTATGACTACCCTTTGTTAATATAGGTACACAAAGGGGTAAATAACAGTTCACATAACAAAGCTGTTACATGGCTTAATGAAGCTGTCAGTCACATAAATAACCTTTTCATATCAAATGTGTATTCAAACATCTGCTTGGGTAAAATAAGAATTTACATTACCACATTGGAAATAAATGTAAAATGGAGCAAATCTCTATGCCAATTTACAGTCTCATTTGCCATTTTGATTTGCAGCCAGTGCACTCACTGGGAAATGAAGAGCATCAACCCACGTTTACAAAGGAATTCTAGCGAGCATATCCAATGCCCACATTTCTCTGCACACTTCTTGTGAAAACAGAATAAATACTTTCATTTTTAACATTGTTAGATACGCCAGCAATGATTTATCAGTGTCACGGAATTGAATATGTGAAGGTAACTGCAGCTACCTCCATATTCTATGCAGTCAGTGGTTCTTTCAGAACATTTAGTTGCACAGAAGTCCTTATGAAGATCAAGAGACCTTATGCTATTTACATTAATGTTTGCTAAAGCAAGAACTCTCCACTTCGTGAATTGTTTCAAAGCAGCAGTAACCTTAGTAATAAGCATTATGAAAGTCTATTTATTACCTTCAAGAAAACAATGCACAGGAAGGTATCAAGAACTGAAGCCTAGAAAATGAGTATGGACTTATTCACCTGTAGCAAAACTATTATTTTAGGAAATAACTAAATACATGCAAACTTATCTGCAAACCACAATTTATCATTTGCCTTGGATACAACGAAACAGTTGGCATTTCAATTCAAGTGATAATAAACTAAAAATGAATCAAGCTATAGACTCTGAACATCTAAGCACTTTCTTGGATTTTGTACATGTTTTGATATTCCTTAGGGTTAGCCAATTCAGCCAGAAAAAGATGACTTACAATGGGTTTTCTTAGGACTGGTCAAGCAATTTACAGAATTCTGCCCAACTGTGGGGTTTTGCACAAGGTGTGAGAAGGGAGAAAAGAGGAAGTTCCCATTGGCTTTAAAAAAAAAAAAATCACGTATGAAAACCGAATGAGTAAGAAACTTGCTGACTCACTACTGAAGGACATTGTGGAATTAATCATCCCTACTCCTTCCCCAGAGGTCAGAAAGAATTAGTTTGCTGCCATATTTTTTTGAGTATTTGAAATACCTAGAAACTAGAAAATAAGTCGGCTGAAAAACACAGACCTTGACTGGGAAAGTTTGGAAATGGTTTCTACCAAGGATCAAAATAGGTTTTTATAAAGAGCTCTGAATTTACTTGGCTTCCCCCCGCCCCCCCCTCATATCAGCTGTTATTTGAAAATGTCTTCACTCTGCATCTATGGGGAAGTATAGGATTTGCACAACAGTAGCAAGAAGCACACATCACAGGCACCTTCGCCACTGGCCTGGCTCCTTCTGACTTCATCTATTCAGTGCTACGAGGCAGATGCCCTCCCACGCTAGCCCTCCATTTTGCCCAAGAGCTTGCTAAAGCCAAAACCAATTCCAGTAGCGTGGTAAGTGCAAGAGCACCTCAAGAAAGAGGAGGGGAAAAAAAAAAAAAAAAAAAAAGGATGTTTTGCAACACTAGTCAGAGAAAAGTTGCTTCAAACTCAAGATCTACCTACTTGTCTCAAATTATGTCTCCAATTTACCACAACACTTGTGCTCTCAAGTATAAGTATGTGTGCAGCTTCGCTGACTTCACATACTTAAAGCTCAGTTCAGATATTTTGCTAGATCAATTCCTATCATAAAAATTGCAGAACTAATACCACAGGTTATTTAATGCCTATTAAAATATGATTATGTATTTAAGTGTATGTCATAATCTACGTATATAGCATTACTGAAAGAACTAAGGTCACTAAGGTGGACAGTGAGCAACGTGTGTTTGCAACATGCTTAAAGATGGAAAACCTTATTTATTTCTCTTCTTACTATTACCTGGCATTGGTCAGCCTAGTCTTCTCACATATATCAACATCGCAAATAAGAACCGGCCCCATTTGATAAAGTGCGGTAAAAGGGCCATTGGACTTTAACATCAAGGGCTAAACCCTCTCCTGTCAAAGCAGAAAATTATTCTGCCAGCGGATGTGTATTTATTTATAACAAGGAATTTAGAACTTATTTTCATCACCATTGGATTTAGTACTCCTAAAAGAAATCTGTGATAGCAATAAAATCTTCCATACAGGGTGTGGGAATGGATTCTAGTATTTGTATGTCAAGTAATGTTAATCTGTTTATTACATTTGTTTTTGTATTTTTACAGCCTTTTTCATGTATCAGGGAGACATTTATGGGGCCAAATTAACACAAGTTGTAGACTTCTGATGGGATTCAGTTCCTAAAAGGCATATATTTCACTGATGATGTTTCATCCACACATACAGTCTCCAAAATATAAACAATACCCATAGAAACAAAGGAAAACATTGAGATGTTTGAACAATAGATATTTGAGTTCATAGCACATTAAGGTTCCTGTGACACATGCATGTGAAATGATTTGTGTTTACATCATACATTCTCCCTTTGAAATAATTTCTATTATGACTCAGAGGTCTGGTCCAAATCCCAGAGAACTCCATGGGAAGATTCCCACTACCTACTGAGTTTTGCAGCTGGCTCTGAAGTACATCCATATTATTTTCAACACACACACACGATTTGCTCAAGTATGGAATGACAACGCATTTGACAAGTCTAACCAGAAATTATGTAGAGGTCTGGTTGCGTTCTTTAAACCTGTGCCTTTATTCCTCATTTTAAAAACCCCGCTGACCAGACGAGCTTGAGAGGATGGGATGAAGTCAATCTAAGAAGTGCTAAGAGTCAGAAGGAAAAGCAGGTCCTAATTTCAGCTGAGCCACTGATTCACTGCAGGACCCTGCACAGGTCTTTATCTTCCTGCCCCTCCATTTCCCTCTCTGAACACACACACATGGCATCTCTAAAACCAAATGCTGCATCTGACCAACAGTTCTCAAATACTATGCCAAAAAAAATAAAACAAAACATGCTATCATAAAAAGAAAAGCAAATGCCAGGAAGTCATGCCTTTAGTTTTCAAGTTATTCTTTCTACCTCTTCTCCTTCCAATTCCTTTTACTTCTGCATATGTACATGTATAGATACACACACACAAAATAAATTATTTAGGAAGTAAAGAGATCAAATCTGCTTTTTCCCAGACATGTAGAAAACGATGCTCCTGCCGTATTTTCTGCATCTGCTTCCTCAAACACAGTGCTTTACTGAGACGAACCTAGTCATGACTCAGATCCTTTTCCCAGGCTCGACTAAAGCAGCTGGCAGAGACACATAACCAGAGTAAAAGTGGAGAACTTGAAAATAAAGAAAGGTATGCAAAATGATTTAGTGACAGTTCATAGTATTTCCTTCAGGCTGAAACTCCCTTTTTACTTCACAAAAGCTTTGAGTAGCCTCAAGTCTTACAAAAATAAATAAAACCAAACAATATATAAGACGCCTCTTTGCACCTCTCAGATTAAGTGACCTGAGCCTCCCTTCAGGCCAATTGCACATTACTACTGGGGAATTGATTTATAAGGGACCCTCCGCAGGTACCTGACAGCTGTATAAACTATGGAGATAAAGCAACAATGCGCCAACACAGATTGAAAAATCATTTAGGCAGCAGAAGCTTTTTAAATAAATATCTGAAAGCCAAATTCAGGATAGAATCATTTAGTTAGCTATAAAGCAGAAGTGCCCTCATTTGCCTTAGAATGCTTTTACTCCAAGAAACTGAACCTTGTTATTCCTTTATTCTTATTTATTCACAGAGCTCCAGGTCCAAAGAAATAGCTGTTATCAGACAGTCTAGCATTTTGTATAAGTCACTGAATGACATAAAATCCAATGACTGAATGTTAGAATGGAGTGTAATTTTTGAAATGAGTCTTGTTCACACTGCATAAATTTGCATTATGTAAAGTTGCAGTGATCCAAAGATCACTGACATCAGTAGAGGGACTTCTACTAAATCTCTCATTAGGCTCTGATAGAGTACAAAAACATGAAAGGTAACACAAGCTTTGTCTGGTGGACCAAGGAAGGGAATTAATTTTTAAGTTGATAGTATCTTGTCACCAGTCTTTCTCCCACCGATATTAAGAGGGGCCTTTACCTTCTGCAGTAACCATGGCATTTTTGTCATCCTCAAGAGCCAAATCCACACTAGAGAACTGAAAATGTAGGGCATGTTATTTTTCTACGCTAACATATGCCCAGCTCATTTTTCTGGTTTCACACACAGTGATCTTTAAAAATTGCAACACAGATATTTGCTTTTGAAGAAAGTCTTCTAAACCAATTTCTGCCCACGAAAAAACAAAGCCAAGAAGCTCTCCATAGTAGTACATGCATATTCAAAACTTGTAGCCTGGTCTTATGATGTATCTCCACATATCATGAGAGAAGATATTATGTATGACTGCATAACACTTTTTTGTCATCTACCTCTTCCCTTCGTAGAGCTAAGTGTCACAGTCCAGCTTGGCAGCAATAACCATACTGTCCTTATGTGTTTCACACACAATTACACACACACAGACGGTTGTGTATCTGCAGGGGTATGACATATTTGGGATAGAACTTTAGCAGACAGAACATCAATATACAGCTGCTGAGGATGTACCCTAAACTTGCCCAAGCAAATCTCAGTGATCCTTGGCCTTTTACTACCCTAGCATTAAGATCCTTGTCAGTGATGCATGGGGAAGCCAACGATTCCTTTCTGTTGTGCTAGTTAGAGACGGGTAATATTTTCCAGTTGCCATGTCGGCAACCTTCTGGTATTTAGCTGTGAGCAAATAACATTTAAGCTATATAAAAAGAGTTTGATGAGGTAATATAAAGCATTACAGTGGCGCCCAATAGAGTCTCCTAGGTCAGTAACATGCAATTTAAAGCGCTCCAAAATAACAAACAGGCTCTATATACAATAGATTCTAATGGCTCTTAAAAATGCCCTCATCACTGAGTTAATTTTAAAGAATCTAGTGTTAATAGTAACTTTTCAAAGTCCTAGAAATATTTTTCTTAAATTAGGAGATTCACAGCCAAATGCAACAGGCAATGCCCTCGCTTCTTAAGATTTCATTTTTCTAATAATATTATTGCAGAGAATATAAGTCCAACTGCTCCTCCTCCACTGTTCCAAGACCCGAGAAGCGGGTCCTGCCTCGAGCACAAGCCATCGCCCAAAGAGCATCCACATACAGGGACAGCAGCTGCAACAATTTCACTCAACACTGTTCAGGCTTGTTGGGGCAGCAAGCCAGAGAGCAAGGAACTCCCTATCTGCACGCAAGGCCAGCTCTGCATGGCTGCAGGCTACCTCCTGCGCGGGTATGAACATTATGACAGATTACAAAACATTTTGTTGTTGTTGTTTCAGCGTTTTGATCAATTTGCCAAAAACATCTCGTTCTACTTCCCACATCCAAAAGTTAGCTGCCCAGTCTAAGATGGATAATAAGGCTCTTCTGTATTCAGGAAAGAAAAATAGGTATCCCTTAAAGGCCATAAAGGTGGCCATTCCTCTCCAGTGACTATAGAGAAAGTCTAGACAATTAATTTAGACTAGATGTCTAATTTTTTAATTCCTACACTTAGGTGAGAATTAACTCCTCAGAGAGTGGTATTCCAGGTCTTTAATGCTAGGAAGCTATTTACATTTTTCTAACAAAAGACAGAGTCTAACTGGAATTGTTGAAATGAAGTACTTGATCAGCATGAATCAAGACTGTACACCTCTTACAACTGTAAGAGTAAAGTATCCTGGATTCTTCTTCCCCTTCCAATTTCTGGATCTTTCAGATTCCCTTACATCTTGCAATTTCCCCTGAAAATCAGCATTTTTGTTTTAAGTCGTAACTGCAAGTTGAGTCTCTCAAAATTCTAGGATCTGGAGCTTTAAATAAATCCAGACTTCATAGCACCAGCAATAACAATCAAAGTTAGAGACATTTTCTAAGAGTCAGAGCACAGAAATCTGGACTATCACACTGACGCAGCTGCTGCTTCATTTGAGAAAAAGCTGTAGGTAGCACACTATATAATTTGGGGTCCAGGATAACATTTCTCTTCCTTATTCTGTGATTGAAAAGACTACACCGGAGAGACCTTACTTCTGTTGCTTACTATTCTGAAATACCCACAGAGATTAGGCCATTGTATTTATTATATTTTTCAAACCTAGCAGCAGAGTAAGTGAAACGTTAATAACAAGGGCTATTTTTCCTAAATGTTTTATCCTAAAATGGATATAATATTCACATCACTGGGTATTTTTTTATTATAACGATAATCATAAAAATAGTGTATTCTGACATACGCAAGCCATAACTGCTCAAACTTTCCTGCTACTCCACATCACAAAATGCTGGAATAGCGGCATTCCAATAAACGCCCTCGTAGCACCGCAAGGATACCCCTTTGCTTTCTTCCCAAAGCATATGGAGCATGTTTTTCAAGTTTCTTAAATCCCAATTTAAGATAAATTATCCAAACTTGTTCCGTTCCCTCCACATTATTTAATGTAGTGAAAATGAACTGTATGTCCTATACTTCTAATTTCATTGTGTCTCATATGTTTCGTTATGCTCTGGTTATTGTTCAATGCATATATACACGTATATACATTCTCCATGTTTCTTGAGTCAAGTATTCTCCAAGGCACTCTTGGAGTGTAAAACAAAGTTGTAATTTTAAACAAGTGGAATATCCCTGATTTAAGTAAGGGAAGAATGGGGTGTTAGTCCTCAAATTGCTGTTGCCTTTTAACCGCAAAACGCACACCACAAAATGTTACTTGCGGTGGACTAAGAAAGAAGAATTCCTTTCATAAAATTTAATGAGTGTAATGTTTCTATGTTTTATAGGGCACAGGGTGTGAAAAACAGCTCAGTTTTAGCCCTGATGACATTTTCATATAGGTGAAAGTAAAAATAGAGAGAGATTTGACATCTTGACATAAAAGGGGCACGGTATTATGTTGCAAGGGTACTATGTGTAAGTTTGGAGTGAAAGCATAACATCTGATTCTAGTTCTAGACACATATGGCTATACAAAGAGAAATTTGGGCATGTTTTCTCTTTGCAGCTAATAGAAAATACAGTGATTTGAGCATGATGAGGATGTAAGATTTTGGGTTGGAAAAATGGAAGTTATCCCAAAAACATTAAGATCAAAACATCCTTCTACATCATTCTAGAAGCTACCAGCCTAGAGTCAGTGATCCCAATTTATTCTATTACTTGTTTAACATCAGAATATTTCAATTAAAATCAATTGTTCAATTAAATCAGAGAAGCAAGGGTATAGAACCAATCAGGAGAATGGCGGCATAATGCAGTAACACTATTGAAGGATCTAAAATGCTATGGAAAAATGGAAATATAAGTTAAAAATGTAAAGCAATATCAAAACATACTTTTTACAAGCTGACAAAATTTAAAAAGATGTCAACTTTCTTCTCAAATTTTATTTATAATTGACAATATTACAAAATGAAACAAGAATGTCAAAACTATTTGCCTTGATAGTTTCTTGTCCAAACATCTCTCAGAACCACTACATTCGCAGTAAAAACACGATTTCATCCCCAGTAAAAATGTGAAGTCTCACTTCCTTCCAGAAAATTCTGGTACATAGCTTTATGGTCAGCTCTACATTTAGATAAAAAAAATTACAATTAATCATTCGCACTGATTTCTTCCTTTATTTGTGCTTCCCTGTACCCAGTTACAATCCTGACTCAGGAGGCATTTCAGCATGTGCTTAACATTCAACTACATGAATAATCTCATCCCTCCCTGGCAAGCCCTTCAGCAAAGGCTTAAAGACCAACATAGTTTAGTCCTAAATGAAGGAATAGATTTTCACTTAACATTTTACAGGACCCAAATCTACAGAGTTTAACCAAAAAAAAAAAAACCAAACCAAAAACACCCCCAAAAAGAACCCAAACGAAAAACCCCACATAACATACAAAACCCTGTACAGGTCAAAACAACTAAAAGACAAAAGCCCTCAATTTCTAAATATTAGTTAAAAATTGAAGAGGGGTTTGGTCTTGACCACAGACCAACAGAAAACTTGTACACACTCTATCACAGCTCAGTTCAGCGCTCACAATGTTTCGGCCACTGTATTCTCTCCCAGCTTAACGGCCCCCACAATATACCAGGAAAATGCAGCATGACAGTTCATTCCAATCAGTAGACAATCAAGTTGAGTTATTTTTATCTACTTCCCTGATCCCAAGGAATGCTTTTACCATACAGGACCACTATTTTCACAGCTATGGCATTATAACAGATTAGTATGAATCTCTTCCTCAGCCTTTGGATGACAGCTCCATCCCAGCAGCTAACCTCCCACTAAGCATTTTTTTTGTTGGTTTGTTTTGTTCTTTTTTTTCAAAATACTATTTTGCCTTGCCAGAAGGATTTTTTTTCTTCAACCACTGTAAAAGGCTTATTGCCCTCTATAGAAAAATTAATTAATGAATAAGATTCATCACAGAATGAGAAGACAGTTTCTAGTAGTATCCAAAACGAGATATCAGGCTTACTTGCTGGCACATGTGGCACATACACTCTTACGCTTGCCTGATTTCAAGGACTGAGCTGTTACTCACCAACAAAAGAGCACCAGCTCCCATCAGGACCTCAGGGACCACATCAACGCTCTCAACAGAAGGATTCTTTCAATATCTTTGGCAATTATTTGATTGTTTCATTTGAGCACCTAGCCACAGCCCTTAGACAGGGGTAGCAAAAATCATGCATGTGAGAAAAGATAGCCCAGAAGGCTTAGGCTTCATCTAAGACTCATGGAAGCAGACAGGAATGTTTCCGTAGATTTCAAAGTGTTTCCGATCTGCCCTGGGAAGTGTTGCTCCAGCAGATACTTATG
Organism: Balaeniceps rex; assembly: GCA_013401315.1. Taxonomy (NCBI): domain Eukaryota; kingdom Metazoa; phylum Chordata; class Aves; order Pelecaniformes; family Balaenicipitidae; genus Balaeniceps; species Balaeniceps rex. The sequence continues at coordinate 5,177 of VYZW01059183.1, read as the reverse complement.
ACAGATATAGCGAGTCTGTTTATATAGAATCACAGAGGGCAGAATGTAAACAGCATGCAAACTGGGGCATTTTGCAATCATGCAACATTTGCTGTCATGTCTTTGACTTGAATCATAAAGCTTTATTACCCTAGCATTTTTTTCACCAGATTGGAAGAATGTAGTGCATGAGATAATAACCTTCCCTGGATTTTGCAATGTCTGTATTTTCTCAAACATGGTTAAAAATTTACATGTCATTAGCAGCAGCAGAGCAAATCCAAGAAACATTTTTGCCTTTACACAGTACTTCGAAATAAGGGATTTCTCTTGGGTTTTTTTAAGAGGTTTTGGGTTTTTTTGTTGTTGTGGTGGTTTTTTTGGGGTTTTTTTTTGTTTTTTTTTGTTTTAAGTTAACTATTTGCTACATCAGCATTTTAGAAAGACTCTTCCACTCTATTTGGGCTCTTACACTACTGTTGCTACAGCCCTTCCCAACATACATGAAGTGACATTGCCTGACAAACATGTCTCAAATTCCATCTTTTGTCCTTCTCTCATTTTTTATTTATGGGGACAATTGTGTGCCTGATGAACTACTCCATCATGCTACACTCTGTCCCAGTTTTATTTGAATTTTGAGTGCATACGCTATGTGATTCCATGTTAAAGAACATAAGATTAAAAAAAAGAAAAAAATTAAGAGAGCGCTTTGCATTTGTACCAGAAAGAAATTTGCAATGGTCTTTTAGTTACTTGAGGGCTTCATTCCATTCCTGAGGTAGACTGCCAGTTCCAAGTTAATGATGCTCATATCAAGGTATCTAGTTACACATATGTTACTATTTTAAAAATAACGTTAACTCAGAAAGAGCCAGATTAAGCAAGAACTATCACAGAACAGGTATTATTTTTGCTTTGTTGCATTTTCTCCATTTCCACCACTGGTATGCATTATTGCTCCATTTCTGAAAGTCTGCCTAGAGATGCCAGCTTTGGAACTAGGTCCAGGAAAGTTTGTGATAAAGATTTCACAGTATTTAAGGTGTGGCTTTGGTGATTCACTATTGTGACAGCACAGATGAACCCGAACCCTAATTCTCTTCATGTTCATTTGGAAACATTCAGATTCAGCACCCAAGACTAGAATTATCAGATGGATCAAAATAAAACTTAAAGATGTTCAAAATACAAAAACAACAAATCAAAACCAAGAAATGCATCTAGGAGCTCAGGTTCCTGGCTCTTCCCTCCATCTATCTTGCTAGTCATCCAGTCAGTTCTTTCTTAGCACTTTTCCTTCCCTATTAGTCAGATACAGGAATTTTCCCTAGCTAGATTGGGAAGTAGAGGAGCATTTCTGCCTAGCCTCTTGGCCTCATGAATGGCTGGCAAACACAGATCAGGTCTGTAGAAAGAGCAAGCAGAGCTGCGTAAAGCACTCTATCTGGAGATATTGATAACTTAAGGACAAAAGTCTATAGCTACAATAATATGATCTCAATGTTGACATGAAGCACTAAAACATTTTAAGTGATCAAAAAGGAATCTCAGGACACCATGATATCAAATGGAAGAATAGGGCTTTTCTGATAAAGATGTGATATGGAGTTGCAGAGGTACTATATAGAAGGATATTAGGATTTACCTTTTATGAAGATATTATTGTAAATCCTACCACCCTTTTGTATTGTTCTTTCTTAAAAAAAAAACAACAAAAGGNCAAACAAAAATAAAATTTTGATGAAATGAGAAAAATGAAAGTTCTTCTCAACAAAATGTCAACATATTCATAGAAAATTAAGAGAAAAAAAATCCATTCCAGTTCTACTATTTTATAAACTCTGTCATGATAGAAAATAAACATAAGAAAAAGGAGGGAGAGGTAGATCCAGTGCTCAGAAAACAGATTCCTGCTTACCTACTAAGAGGTTGCAAACCTAAAAAGAGCCTATGTTGCATACGAATCCCAAGGTATAGATACACCTTCTGTGACCTTGAGCAATGGAAATGAGTTACCTCATTTCAGGCATAGTGCTGTTGAAAAACTAGCCTCCAACTGTAACATGTGAAAATGAACAGGCATGAATTTGAGATGCTTTGATACTTGGTCCTTTTTTATGTCTCCGACTTTATGACAGTGAGACTCAAAGACTGTAATATTGCTAGTCAGTTTTAAAAACAGAGAAGATAGCTGGAGTTATAAAAAAGGAGCAAATTCAGCTCCCATTGCCCCTTCACTGATCGAAGGTAATTCTTAAAACTACAGCTATTTCCCATGTGATTACTCTAGCAACCTTTGGATTTATTATTTGTTCTAATTATATTTTATTATGCCTTTGTGGCTTTGTGTCATTTTTATGGCTATATTTTAAAGCACCTTGAGACATGTGCAAGGTGATCTATAAATCAATTAGTAGTAGCAGTTGTGGTAATAACAACATCATTATTTTGATAGAGCCGGTGATTAAGCTGTACATAAATTTAGCGAATAATCTTTAAATGCTTGATGTTTGTCTCTGGTAACTTCATGTTTTCATACTGGTTCCTGCTTAATGATAAATTCTTTTAGAGGAGTGGTTAAAGTTTTCTATCTAAAGAGGCTGAATATTTGAGAGCACATTCATAAGTCAGAATTTCCTGGAACCACAATACACCGAATTTGTCTGAAAAAAAATGTAACATGAGCATTACAGGAAAAAAAAGTCATTCTAATGAAAGGGAGACCCTTGAAGGTGTCCACAAAGAAGCAGCAAGCGGTTATTCAAAATACCGCTCACTATTTTGTTTTCACTGCCATCCCACATGTTTTGAACACGTTCCAGATTTCCCAAAGTGCTAAAATATTTCTTTTCTGCTAAGCGCTTGCTGTTCTCTGAATGCTGGGCAGTTTACAGGGAGATTGATGATGAACATAAGTTGTTTTGCTTCTCTTGGAATACTCTATCTTAAAGGATTCTTTTCTTCCCCTTCCCTACCCCCCAATGAACAATTAACATGTTCTCTTAACATCTATTGTACATACTTATAACAAATAACCATTGGAAGGTAGTAAATAACTCAGTACTTTCATGCAACACTATATTTGAATTCCGGTATTGCTGAGAAGTATATTTGAGCCACAGAACTTTACTATACCGTCCTGTAAATACCCCTCAATATCACACCTAAAACCAACAGAATGTTACCTGTGGTTTGCTCTCTTCCACAGACTTAGTGAAAAAAATAACAAATACAGCAAAGTGATGATTCACTGAGCCCAAACTAAATCCTCTTTCTCCACTTCAAGCTAATAGCAAAACATTCTCTTGTACAAAGCACTGTATACAGCAATGCCTGCTCCTTCAATGCAGACAAAGAGTAATTCACTCAAAGATTTGCTGATGTCACAAGTGTATATTATGTCACTGAGACCTTTTTTGTGAATATGGCTTTGTA
>VYZW01059182.1:1624-14736 GCA_013401315.1 Balaeniceps rex | reverse complement strand
ACTCATTTCTTAACTACACAGATGCTCAGAGTCTGATATTGTAGTCAGTAATGTGAACAGATGTTAGGTAGTCTTGGCTTTCCTGATCAGGCATCAGAAACACTATTTTTCTGTTTGTTCCTGCAAAGATCATAGATTATTTCCCTCTACTCTCTACAGCAGCATATGGCAATTCTGGAATTATGGTCCTAACGTGGTTAGTATGTTGCTGATTCATAGATGTTTTAATAAGCACCTGCTGAATTTATTCCTCCCTCAGTGAACTGAGGATAAGCTTTAGAGTGCTATACAAGAACAGGGGTGGAGAAGCAGCGCAGCCCTGTGTTTGATGGTTGCAGCCTCCTGGGAGAGGGGCCGTCAGGAGCAGTTTGTGACTACATTGACATTTGAGTGTCTGTGCTTGGGAGGTGAAGGGCATGATGGGAGGTATTTCTCTAATAATTAGCTTCTCTGCCTTTGCATATGTCTGCATTTTCACTGGCTCTACATCTGGGAGATCTGGTACTGTTGACACCTGGGAAAGGGACAGTGTACTGTAGAAATTATCAGGGTTTGCTTTGGATGGTGAAGGAGGGCAGCAAGGATTAATTGTAGCGCAGCAACGATTTCTATAAAATGGGGTGTCTTATTGTGCAGGAAGTATGAATATGAGAAAGCTGAGTACAACAAAGAACAATGGATGGAAGAAGAAGACAGAAAGGCTTGTAGGAGACCCAGGAGAGTGGACTTCTTGATGGCGCTGATGATGACTCTTGATCTGTCTGAATTATCTAGCTACAAAACAGGTATTACTCCAGATTGCCAATATCCTGGAGGAGGCAATAAATCTCTGTGCAGTGGAAAGACCAGTGGTCACTGGTCTTGGTTCAGTGCTGCAGGAGCTACTCTGCTACAAACAGCAGCATGACAACATAAATCTCATTTGGACTTAAATTCAAAATCCCTCATCTATACTAGTACCCCATTCTTAAGGGGTTTTGTTACAGGTTTTCTAACTGCACTAGCTGGGCTCAGTTTTTAATCCTCTCAAGTGCTTTTACAGAGCTTGAGCATCACCCAGCTTCCCACTCTTCCCTTAAGCATTACCATCTTTCACTGAATAAATTAATCTTCTTATCATGTGCATGATATGCTCCATTAATATTTTTCCCTGTTAAAAGGGGATCAAGCCCTAATAATGAACTATTAACTCAAAGTTGGAATCCAGCTAACTTCCCAACATTGTGCATGTTCTTTTTTCATCCAGTAGTTTATTTTTTAATGATAAGTCTCAGAAAGTCTGCAAGCTTCACTACTTAAGTGAACTTTATATGCCATTTCTCATCAAAGCTGAATGAGGTCCTAATCTACAGAGATATTTTCATGAGCTTGGATTGTTATTTGTCTTTTATTATTATTATTGACTTGAAAGAAAGCTGTCTTTGAAGGAAGCTGAAAACCCAAAATATACTGATGTGTATATGGTCAGGAATTATTGGTTCCTTCATTTAGGATGATGTATTAATGCCTGAACCAAAATCCAGCCAAGCGTATATACTCAGGTTATGTCTTCCAGAATTGAGAAGATGCTATGTAAAATACATTTCAGAAGACAATGAGAATTAATTTTTAATTAATGTAGATGTTTTTGAAAACTTGACACATTGCCAATCTGCATCATTAGGTCTTTAATTCCTTTTGCCCTGTCTAGATGGTCTATATTGCTGAGTGGAGTCTATGGTGTTTGATAAAGAGACTGATGTTGGAAAGCAATGAATTCTACACTTGCTACCACTTCAACAGAAATAAATGAAGGCATTTTAATTCTAATATATGCTACAGATAGTTACTTTTTTGGCTGTTTAAAGTCTCTTCATCTTGCCAAAACTATTGGTGGACATCCTTGTTTTCTTGGTTGATCTTTCCTGAGCAAAAGCAGGAAATTTCCAGGAGTCTTTCTCTTGTCTTGACTGATTTAGTCCTCAGACTAGTCTCAAATCTAACCATAAGCAGGGATTTTATGCAAGTCCAGGCCAGTACTCCCCAGAGCCACTGGGAGTTTCTTCACTGAAATCACAGGAACGGGGCTGGGGTGACTGTGGTCTCTTTCAGGTAACCCGTGAAGATGTTTGGGGATGGGGCTTTGTTGTGGTTTAGCCCCAGGCGGCAACCAAGCACCACACAGCTATTTACTCACCCTCAAGGGTGAGCATACTCCTAATGGCTGAGTTACTGGTCTGTACAGGTGGGGAGTAGGATCTCTTTGAGTTGCTGGAACTGCTGGGACAGTTTTTTGGACAGTTTTTCCACAGCTGAGATGCAGGCCCATAGGGAGGAAGAGAGACTTTCTTCGTATTGCTGGAGTTGGCCAGCCAGTTCATCCACCGTCTGTTCCTCTCTGGCTTTCCATGTTGTTACTGCTAATGAGTTTGCATGTGACGCCGGTGAGCTCTGTACAAACTTCAGCCACATGGGTTGTGTGCACCTGACTTCATCTGGATCTTTGGATGACTGCTCGTCCAGGTCACCATAAATCACCTCCAGCATGGCTAATTCTCTCGGGTACTGGATACCTCTCTCCATGGTGATCCATTTGCCTGGTCGATATAGAACACCTTCCTTGAAGGGATACCTTTCCTTCATACCTGACAGTAGACGCTTCCAGAGGCTGAGGGCTTGTGCCCCTTTTCCAATCACTTTGTCAATGTCCCCTTCTCTAGAAAGGGATCCCAGCTGTTTGGCTTCCCTACCCTCTAATTCCATGCTACTGGCCCCATTATCTCAGCATTGGAGCAGCCAGGTAACGATGTGATCACCTGGATGATGACTGAAATATTTTCTCATATCTCACAGCTCCCTCAGGGGTAGGGATCAGGTGGTTACCATTTCATTTATGAGTTCTTCCTCTCCCTCCTCCTGTTGTTGTGATGGCCCTAGTTCATCTTCATTCCTTACTAAATGAGCCGATTTTCTTGTGTATTTCTTCTGGTGTACAGGGGCAACTGGTACTGGCACAGGTTGGTAGTAGCTGCAGTGCCTGTCGTGGGGGTTGGAGTAGCCGCAGTGCCTGTCACTGGGGTTGGAGTAGCCACAGTGCCTGTGGCCGGGGTTGGAGTAGCTGCAGTGCCTGTATCTGTTGTCAGATCCACAGACCCTGCCACTCATAACTATCCAGCCTTGGGGCAGATCTCTGGGTGATATTCTTAAATTGCTTATTAACCTTAGACAAAACCAAAACAATATTCCCAAGAAATACCAATAGATGTATCTTAGCTGTCCAAGGATGTTCAAAATACTGAAAAGCTATTGTAATGAAGGAGGAAACATCATAGAAGAAGGTAGCGAAGGTGCCATTCTGTATTTCCTCCATAAGAAACATCTCAGAAGAAGTAGTATAGTTGTTAATTGTCTCCACAAGGTGGAACCCGAAGTACATTAATGGTTTAAGTACAAACCCCAAATACTAGATAAAACTCAAGATCAGTGTTTAAATAACAAAAGTCCCAGGCAAAAACATCACTAATCACTGCAGAGCACAGCAAACTGCAAAAACCAACACCAATCTTTAACATATACAGCAAAAAGGAGCATGGTGCAGATCAGATAAGCTAAGATCAAGAACGGATGAGTCAATATCGTGACCCACAACTATTAACATACAAATTCCTCAATAATTTCTGGTAAATCTCTTATTATCTCAAACCCTTCATGCCCCATGTTGGGCACCAAAAAGGGCTGTTGTGGTTTAGCCCCTGTCGGCAACCAAGCACCATGCAGCCGTTTGCTCACCCTCCCTCCCTGGTGGGATGGGGGAGAGAATCGGAAAAGTAAAAGTAAGAAAGCTTGTGGGTTGAGATCAGAACAATTTAATAATTGAAAATTAATAATAATAATAATAATAATAATAATAATGGTAATAGTAATAAAAATTGTAATGAAAAGGAGAAAAACGGGAGAGAGAGAAACAAAACCCAGGAAAACCAAGTGCTGCAAACGCTCACCACCCACTGACCGATGCCCAGCCAGTCCCCAAGCAGCGATCGCTGCCCCCCGGCCAACTCTCCCCTGTTTATATACTGACCATGACATCATATGGTATGGAATAGCCCTTTGGTCAGTTTGGGTCAGCTGTGTCCCCTCCCAGCTTCTTGTGCATCTGGCAGAGTTTGGGAAGCTGAAAAAGTCCTTGAGTAGTGTAAGCACTACCTAGCAACAACTAAAACATCAGTGTGTATCAGCATTATTCTCATCTTAAATCAAAACCACAGTACTATACCAGCTACTAGGAAGAAAATTAACTCTATCCCAGCTGAAACCAGGACAGTATGGTCCTTCGCACCTTCTTTCTCACTTTTGCCTTCCTCTGTCACTCCCTATACTTTACCTCCACTTGAGACCCTGTCCTTTGCAAGATCAATGACCCAATTATTTTCTTTTCTTCCCCAAATTCTTTTAATTTATACAAAGATCTCTCATGTAATCGATTTAGAAATGCCTGACTACAAAGCAGCCTGTTATTTATCTAATTCAGAGCTTGCTTTGATATTTGCTTGTCTATGTAACTCACTAAAGCATGTCTACTTGTTCAAGCATTGGAACAGGCTGCCCAGAGAGGTGGTGGAGTCACCATCCCTGGAGGTATTCAAAAAATGTGTAGACGTGGCACTTTGGGACATGGTATAGTAGGCATGGTGGTGTTGGATTGACTGTTGGACTAGATGATCCTAGGGGTCTTTTCCAACCTTAATGATTCTATGATTCTATACTAAAGGCCTAGCAACTTTAGCAGATTTTATTTACAGTCTGCTGGATCTATGAAACACTTCTAATTGATGTGCTCAGTAAGTGGAGCTCCTATTGTTTCTTGGAGATAGAGATATCCCAGATTATCTTTCCTTATTACTATTGTTATTCTTCCAACAGGCATCCCTTGCCACTCTAATGCATCTTGTGTTGTAAAGTAGAACTGGCAGAGTCTCTGCTTTCAAGCAAAACAACGTCTACAGTAAGAAATGCAGATGGGAGATACTGTATTGTTTGCTCCATAGTGATCAATCAGCTTGGAGTTTGCTTGAGCAACACTTTTGCTTCGCTGGGCTAAGCAGAAAATTATATGAGTGTATTACATAAATAAGAAGCTGTTCCTTAATTGCACAGAGGAAATATCAGTTTTAATGACCTAGAAAGAATTATTATATTAATAAAAATTTTGCATCAGGAGATTACTTTTATGTGTTACCTCATTATGGGTAAATTTATCACTTTTGGGGGAGGGGGTGCAGAGTCTGGGAGAAAACAGAATAGAATTAGTAGTTTAATAATTGAAATATTTCATATATAAGTATTTGTAGTCGGAATGGTAATTGCTCCTGATTTATTCTGGTTTTGTTGTTTGTTTGTCTTCTAGAACTGCTGCCACTATCATAAATGTGTCCCGCTTGTTGGGCAGTGTGTGCAATGTTTTTCTCAATTAGGCTCACAATGAAGTTGTACAATTGTTGTTGCTAAAGTGTTTCTCAAAAGTAAATTTGCTAGAAACCGAAAATGCAAATTTTTACATAGTGGGTATTGTTAAAGTGTGTTGGTAAAATAGTCACAAAACAAGGAAATTTTAGTATTTTACTTTCCATTTAAGGAGTGTACACTGTCTGGAGGTCATGGTTACCTTGCAAAAGGCAGGTTGTGTTTCTTTATCTATCTCGATCATTACAAAAGCAGATCTACATCGCTAAAGCAGTCCTGAAATAAGAATATTCTTTCCCTCTTCTGTCTGCAGACTTTTACCAAAATTTGGGAGTCTATAGAAGGAGCAGGGTAACTCTGGAACTGCTCTTACACTTTTTGCACAGAATACTCAATACTGAAAATGGACTACTAGGTTAATTGGACTTCTGGCCAGATGCATGATGATAAGTTTTTTTTGTTGTTATTGTTTCTTTTTTTTTTGTTGTTTTCCTCACCTAACCTGTTGTTGTTGCAGTTTGAGGTGATTTTTCAGCTACCTACTCCAAGTGGTGAAAGACTGATTTCTCATCCCTTTATTCCGGCAGGAATTGTAACACCATTACCATTTCCCACATCATATTTCTCTTTTCCAGACAAAACAAAACTGGTTCTTTAGCATTTCCCTACAGTTCAAGTCCCTCGTAATGATTTCTTTTCTGGTTTCTCTCAATTTTTTAAGCACAGGGCCAAAACATGAGACAGCACCTCATCCAGTGCTTTGGCACTGCTGTGTATGGCAGAATTGTTATCTCTCATGTCTGCCAGATAATACTGCTGATAATAATATCTTGACTGAGATCTGCTCTTCATGCAGCAACATCATTAACTTAAAATCAGTTTGCATGCTAGTATAAACTGGAACGTTTCTTTTCACAGCACGATTGTCGCCAGCTTTTTTTTTCCCTTTCATATTTACATATTTGTGATCTCCTTTTTTCATTTGGTACTCTCTGTTTGACATATGAGCTTTTTTGTGTTTTCGGCATCAGCTCTGACACTTGTCAAGCTTCCCAAAATTACACATTGTTTTAAAGTGTTACATCACTCAAATCATGAACAGAAAGATTGAATATATCTAGGAAAGACCTGTTGGAAGCCACTTGTATATCCTTTCAGTGTGGTAGCAAACTACTGATAACTATGCTTAGAGGGTTTAATTGGTAATGAAACTATCTCCAGTTTCTCAGTTCTTCCTGATGGAATCAAAAGTTTGACCTTATTCATGGGCCTGGCCAGCATGAAACCAACCCACAATGACCATGATTGAACAGCTGCCTCTTTTCCATATGTTGCTATTAGTTTGTTCTCAGTTAACAACACTGTTCTCAATAAATTTGGATATTCTTATACTGAGATAATTAATTGACTTGTTTTTTAACTTAATTTGACTTTGCTCAACAACCCTTGCTTGTGCTCCTATCTCTGTGTTAAAATCAATTGTGTAATTAGTTGTGCTTTCAAAACTCTAGTCACAAGGCATTTAATACTTCAGACTTTTCTCTTTCATTGCTTATTTGCTGTCCTTCTCCACAATCAATGAGCCTATACTTTCCTTTTACTCTTTGCTGATTCTGTAAATGCAGTGTAATATTTTTGTTCTTATGCTTAGTATCTTTGGCCAGTTTTAACTCATGTTGTGCCTCCATCCATATGGTTTGTATTCATACCTGCCTGCACTATTCTTTTGCCTTCCCCTGCTAGCTTTTTTTGTTACTTTTTGATCTTTGGAGTTAAATGACCTTTAAAATTTGATCATAGTTGTGTCTTGACATTTCTTGTCTTTTTTGCTTCTTTGAGAGACACTTTCTTGTCATGCTTTCTTGTAGTATCCTTTATAATCTGTCAACTCTCCTGAATGCTTTTGTCGTTTACATTATCTACTCAAGATGCAGTGCCTATCCATAAGGCCCTGTCCTGAATCTGAGTTATTTTTCTGAGGACAAATTATGAAAATATTAAGGACATTTTTATAATAAGGTATCAGCCTAACTAACTCATATATTAGAAGAGTTCATTAACTATTCTTCATGTAAAAGCATAGTCTGTGACTCTTATTTAGAACAAGCTGGCTGCATCTCTATTATTTTCAATGATACCGAAGTAAGACACTTTCTCCACTGCTCAATTGAAGTCTATGAAGTGGAGTTAAAGTGTCCACTAATTAGAAATAATCAGAAAAAAAGACTTGTTAATCAGGATGACAAGCTTGGTTTGCTCAATTTTAGGTAAAGTAAAGCTTCTTGTTGCCTACAATTCAGTGAACAAGTTGCACGTAACCACAGACTACCACTACATGAAATATACCTAAGTGATCAAATAGAGCACATGATGCTAACTGTAACTATAAGAACAGTATTCAGATCATTTTACACATTCCATTTATCAGTGTAACAGGAAAAAGTCACTGAATAAATATCACATAACTGTTGATAATATCTTCTGTGTCCAGTGACACAGCCATATATGCTCCATACATATTAAGGTTTGCAGAGCAGTTTTAAATCAAAGCAAGTAAAGAATTCACACATTTTACAGAAAAATCTAATGGTGTTCCTTTAGCTACTGCAGCTGGGCCTGCTTCAAAGACAGATAAAGACTGTAAAGACAGAGCTATCAAAACAAGTACCATGACCTAAATATGCATGCTGCAGTCCCCAACTTGTGTAAGCATTATCCTGTCTGAAACACTGAACTTTGCATGCTTTATTGGATGTGACTGATCTTCAAGCACCTTTCCTTTGCGAAGGCTGGCTCCAAACTCAACAAAGTCTTCAAGAGTCTTCCCATGAATTCTTAAGTCTTTGTGTCAGGAACGTAAGTTCAGCCTCTCCTTTTGAAAAACTATACTTACAAGTATGTGTTAAGCCATTCAGTCACTTCAAAAAGCGGTCAGAGAGCAACTGCTTTTTTGCTACTTTTGAAGCATTTGTTTGGGAATGGGCAGAACCTGCAGCTCTGCCTGTTGCTCTGATGCCTGATTAGTTCTGTGCTCTCCAGATGATGAAATAACACAAGGTAAGGGCTGATTTGACCCCTTAATTTCTAAGTCTCTTAAAAGGAACATTTTTCCTTTTTTTTCAGTTTTGTCCAGATTGTTTCTGCCCTCACATTTTTCTGCTTTCTCTCTAAGCTAAATTTTTTGCCCTTTTCAATACAGTATTGTGATTATTCTATGCCTTTTTATTTTCCTTTTTAACCTTCAGTTGGTTTTGATATGTTGTTTTCCAGAAAAAACTGTTTCTTGACTTGTTTGTCTGTGGATAAGGATCTGTTTTTCTTCTTTCTGGTTCAACAGTGGCTTGTTTCCACTCACATTTCCATGGGGATCAAATCATTTATAAAAATAGAAGAGCATTGCATGCTTTTTGTGCAATGCAGATGAACCAGAGTTTACACTCGTGCATGGAGCAGGTCAACCCATAGTGCATCTGCTGCACTATACACATCACCTCTAATCAGAAAAGAGGACAGTGGCATGAACAACATATTAATTTAATTCTCGGATCAATTTGTGTGACAGAATGTGTGTTAAATGCTATAACTAAAGAGTGGATAAGTCAGGAGGTAAAAAACTTGACTGTTGAGTGTGCTGTTGAAGTTCGCTCATTTTGTTGCTAAAGATCACTTGAGGAAAATTTTACTGTTCTTTGCATTGCTGGAAAACTGCAACTTTTTATCAAAAAAGGTAAAAACATTTCAGCTGGAAATTTATTTTATGTTAGCTAACATTATATGTATTACATGTTGTGTGAGCCAACACTCTCATGTGGGTTTTTTGATTAATAACCACTGTTTCCTCATGGGCAGACCCATGAGAAAAGGTGAAAGGGGGAAGCCTGAGATGGCACTGGGATGAGCGGGAGCTGTTCCTTGTCACTGGGGTAACAGGGGGCTGCACTGGGGGAGTGGTGATGGGAGTGGGAGTGAGGGCTGGGGGAGAGATGCAATGAGGTAGGAGAGCAGGGAGTAACATGACACACTGGGAAGAGGCCCTGTGCTATCAGGGATCCCACAGAGGCCCAAAACATTGTGGGAAGGAGGAGACACATGAAGGGAGAATGAGTCTGGGGCTACACATGCCATGGGGAGCAGGGGCACGGGTCCCCAGCCAGAGGCCTTTCTGGAGGCATGGCCATGGCAATGTCAAATACCTTCTAAGCTGTGTCTTAGCAGCAGCAGTTCAGAAAATAAATGACTTGTAGAGGAACTACCAGAGCTGTAAGGCTAAGTGTATGTGTTGCTCTTTCCTGGGGTTTACGATGACTGAATACAGTGTAAAGCCAGTGTCAAAATAGCAAAAAGAAAGTCATCCCCTCTATGTTTCTTTATTGTCTGTCACTGTAGGGGTAGATTTTTTTTAATCTGCCCCTGAATCAAGCTATGACCTCTTGGTCCCCAAAGGTTCCTAACTTGTTAATGAGAATTTCTGGGTTATCCAGATCCTGCTACAACACAAATAATAAGTGGACGTATTGGCCTCGTAGCAACTATACAAAAAACTTGAAATGAAGGAAGCTGTATGTAATTTCTGATCTTTGAATGACCTTAGCTTGAAGCCCTAAAGGCTTGCCTTCAGGAAGTGTGATTTCCTACCAAAATACATGTAAGTAGGACATCTTGTGGAAAGGAACGTTCCTAAGGATTTAACACAGTCAGTCTTCGCTTTGGTTGCTGTAAACCATGGAGGTTCACTTATAATGAAAACCCCCAATGTTTTAATATACTTTAGTAGTTAAACTTAAGGAAAAATTCTGTCTCACAAAGGGAATGAGCTTGAGAACAGTCATGTCAAAATCAGATCCCTGTTGCATGCTATAGGGACGAAATGTTTCCTACTGAAATGCTTAGCAGTGTTCTTGAAGCAGGAACTAAAGAACATTATTTGCAGAAATGAGAAGTCAGAAGCTTAATCTGATTATCATGGAATATTCCTTCTTATCAACCAGGTTTGATTTGTGTGTATCTCAGTAAATCCTATGTCTGAGTTATGGTACTTCTTGTCTCTTGAACCTTTCTAGAAGTGCAAAGGTACCAGGCACTAAAGTATAACATTTTCAAAGAAGCCCATAGTTCCTCAAATTCTGGGTTATGTGTTTTATGTATTTGAAATGTCCTATTCTTTAAGTATGGATTTTTTTGTATTTTGTTCTGAAACCTGTTTTCTTGCCAAACATATGTTTAGGTGCAATAGGAAGTAAGTGCAGAACTGTGGAAAGACAGTTCATCATCATTATGATTTATCAGCACTTTGAGTGCTAGTTATTGTAATTGAATAATGTACTTACAGTACATGTATAGTAGAAACACACTTATGTTTCTGTCTGAGTAGTCCTCTGTCATTCAGGAGAGAGTGTGTGTTTTTCAATGGCGAGTAATGGACACACAGCAGAGGCATGTTTGCAAGTGAAAAGGCAACAGTTAAAAAAAACAGGTCTGAGAAGTGCAGAAATAACAGAGGTTCCTGTGAAATGGGAACACAATGTATGTGCAGTCCTTTTCTCATATATCTACTTGTACTTGGTGATGCACTGGATTCTCTGTTCTTCCAATGGAGGGATCTCCTAGAGACATCTTAGAAAGGCTAGGCCCATAAGTGTCCTCTACATTAAAAAAAAAAAAAAAATTAAAACTTCTGCTGCAAAATGTGAGTTGATGTTTGGTTCTGAAATTTTGTAAAGCTATGGATTAATTTGCCTGAGCTGTTCCGGTTCGACCTCTTGCAGGGACAGTAGGAAGGCTCACAACTAAAATTTGGAGCAGAGCATTAGCAAGCTGAACAAGTAAAGGGAAGTTTTGTCATGCAAAGGATGCATTAGAAAGCTGCAAATGACAATTCCATGGCATGCAGAAAGAATATAATTATCCCAATTTGTTTCTGTAAATATGGTTGATGACATCATCTCAAACAGGACAACTTTAACAGTAACAGTTGAAATTCAGGTTTTGTTATTAGAGCTTCTGGCATGCAGAGATTATGATGAATGAACAGCAGCTGGTTTATGACACTAGAAATGTCTCAAGCCTCTTTGTAAATGTTCTTGATAGGAGTTTGACGGTCTGAGTCCAAGGGAAATGTTTGACTAGCCACAAAAACACTGAAGGCAGAGAACATGCTGCTTGTCCTGCAAACTTGAGAACTGTTCCAAAGCTCCATTGTTTTCCACGAGCTCTTCTCTAACTGTGAAGGTGTTGTGATGCCTCAGGCGGTAACAGAGTCTTTTGTAGTGTCTCTTTGTGTTGTTCGTTAACTATCTTGTTTCAAAACTCCACAGATCTGTGCGGTTGTGTGATTTTGGGGTCACTCAGTTAGCCCAGAGGCCCATAGGAAGCTAAGGAATCACGATATCTGTACCTAGGTGACAGTAGGTTGCAATTTCCCAGCTTACCTGGTATAAATTCTGATCAGTCAATTTAAGACTTCCTCAGTTAGAAAGTCCCAAGAACCTTCTTATTTTGTTGATTTCTTTGTGGAGCTTTTCTGAAAGCCACCACACTTGTTAGCTCTAGAACAAGCTATTGCCATTAGATTATACTCCTTCAGTACAAACATGTATGAACATTTGGTCTCAGGATGCTGAAAGACACTTCTGTCAAGTCCTTTCATCTGCTTATTGTGAACTGGTAAGGAAGCACTCTTGTGTTTACTGTGCAGCATAAGTAGTGCCTATCTTCATGGTTTCTATTATAAGTAAAAGAAGTTGAATGTTAATTGAAGTACTTTGCGCTCATATAGCTGCTGAAAAGAGTGACTGAAAATGTGAAAACTCAGAGGAGGCTGTTACTGTTGAACTAAGTAACACAGAATACAGACTAGTATGAACTTCATACGGGTAAGCTGCATAGAATGTATGAGCATCAGTGCATTGACATTTTTCATCCCAACTATTTTTTAATAGAAAAAGAGAATGTTCCTGAAAAGTGTAATGGAAAAAACTCTATAAGCTATACAAAGCTATACAAGCTTCCCTCCACACTCTGCCCTTCTTTTTTAACAGGTTTTGAAATGTTATGAACAGGTCAATTCAAAATTGAGCAAAGATTCTTTCAATTCAGGGTGCTGTTATCATCACAATAGAACTTTTGAGGGGGATAAGATTAACTTTTAATTGCACTAGTCAGAAAAAGCCAAATAAAATATATGTACTTTTTTTTTCAGGTGCAACTGAAATTAAAATCTACACATGCAGATTTGTAATGAACTATGTCGCTCTTTCATACTTCCTTTTTCCTTTTTTCTTTTCCTCTTTATGCTCACCCTGAAAGGGCACTCTTAATTAAGTAAAAACAGTATTCAAGCCTGTATCTAAAAATAAGCTTCTCCTTCCCTTCTCCTTAAAGTTGTTATGGTCATTTACACATGGGCAAAGAGGTAAGTAGACGCAGTGAAAGCCTTTTTTTTCCCCACTATATTTGTATGTGTCAGACTAAGGCCCAGTTCCTCTCTCTATCTCCCTCTTACCCCAAACCAGCTCTGTAAATGCACTATAATTAAGGATTTCAGCTGATGTTAATAATCTGCTGATTCAAACAGGAACCAGATTTCCTAGATCTCCATTTCTCATACAGAAGGTAAACAAATACTAACAGGCGTAGGAACAATCATTCACATAGGCGCCGTAATTTTTGGC
>VYZW01059181.1:6188-49409 GCA_013401315.1 Balaeniceps rex | reverse complement strand
CAGATGGCTCTCTTGGGAAGCATTAAAGGGATGAAAAGAGGTAATGCTCCTAGGGGGTGGAGGATCCACAGGACAGATAGGAGCCTTTTCCCTTTTCCTCTATTAAGTGACGTGACTGGTGCCACAGTATCAGAAATGCTGCAGAGCCCCCTAACTCCCACTCCTGTGTTTTAACTGGCGCATACCATTTAAAGATTAGGCTCCCTTCAAGGCCTTTCCTTTTGTAGTGCACAATTTAGTCATGAGTATCCACTAAATCTAGCGTAAGTGTCAGTTTGAGATAGAACAGCCAGGGTTCTGCAAATTTCTTTTTCAAACAACTTAAGGCTGTGCTCCTAAAGGACTGACAGACTGTAGCATTAAAGCAGCTCCTCTACTCTAACCAACTTTGTAAAAATCCAGAGAAACATATTCCTGTATGACTTTGACCAAGAGCTTTGAGCTGTGTGATGCGTAGTTTCCCACCCCCACTGCAGATGTAGGCAAGAAAAAAACAGTTAGAAAGAATAGCTTTATAGACCTGTCATGCTAATCTTATCATTTTCATATAATGCAGTCAAATTCAAAATAGATTTCAACACAGACTGTTGGGAACCCGACTATAAAACTTCTTTTCTTCCATAAGAAAGTNCTATTTCTCCATCTCTCTTTGCAAAAACAATAAATACATTCTTTCACACCAGGAGTTAAGAAGTATATCATTTATTGCAGTCAGGAGTTCCTTTCTCAGTATCCTGGATATGAGCTCATGCCATATCAACAACCAACAATAGCTATTGTTCCTGGAGTTTTAAGGAAGTTTCTGTACCCTGTTTCCTGAACACAGTATGTAAACTAATACATACAAAAAAGGTGTTTCATATTATTCCAGGTACATTGGGCCCCTTCCATGTCAGCCTGCTAGCAATCTTTTTCCCAGAGTTGGAAGAGTAAATGTATACTTGTGTTTATCCATTTGTGAATGGAAAAAGGTACTTCCATCCCAAACTATATNATGGAAACAGGTACTTCCATCACAAACTATATGGAAACAGAACCCAAAGAAACACAACAATGTGTTTAATTTGGAAAGAGCACTTTCTAGCTCTTGGCTATTAAAACTGGCTACCCTGATGGGTTAGTTCCTCAGACAAATCATCACTTCTATGGTGTACTTGATTAAGAAGGCTAAAAACCTCCAGGTTCATACAAACCAGAAAGGTTGACGCTTGTTATCATGTAACAGCAATATCTCCCAGCAAAGGTGGTGTTGACTAAACTGAGTGACTGAGTTGTGACCTATTTCTCCACCAAGCCCTCAGGCCTAATATTCATATACATGTAGATATGCATGTAATACATGTATGCCTTGTTCTGCATAAAATTTACAGTTGTGCTGGAAAGATGGGGTGAACATCTCCAGGGTGCACAGAAAACACATGAACCTTCTCAGAATGCAAAGCCAGAATATCCCAGTGTGACCAAACAGGGCAGACCGGCCTTGCAATTTTACCTCTTGCAATACTACTGCCTTGCAATAGTACATATTTCTGCCAGTGAAGGCAAAATCCGTTGGACTTTTCTTCCCTGTCACACAGGCTTCTCTTCACCTTCTGGAGGAGGGAGAAGGCATCCCACTTGCACCAGTGTATCTGCAAGTAGTAGAGGTTACTGTCATTTACTTATTCTCCCAAAATGCTAGCCAGTCCTCAGGCCAAACAAATTAGGAGTATTTCTGTGGGTCACAGTGAATGCTTACAATCTCAAATCAGGTCTGGCAGGCTTTATTACATGCAAAGCTATGCAAATTGCTCTGTGTAGTCCCCACACAACTGTCCCTCCTATGCAGTGTCTCACTCTTACATTCAACAGCTAGCCACACCACAGAAAGAGACTCACAGAAGGGCTGAGGTGGGAAGGTACCTCTGAAGATCATCTCGCCCAACCCCCTTGCTCAAGCAGCGTCACCTACAGCACGTTGTCCAGGACCATGTCTAGCCAGCTTTTGAATATCTCCAAGGATGGAGACTCAAGAGCCTCTCTGGGCAACCCCTTCTAGTATTCAATCGCCCTCACAGTAAAAAAGAGTTTTCTTATGTTTAAGTGGAATTTCCTGTGTTGCATTTTTGCTCAATGCCTCTTGTCCTGTCACTGGGCATAGCTGGGAAGAGTCCGGTTCCAGTTTACTACAGGAAAGAAGCAGCTGATTTTACTGCTACGGTTCTGCCACACACCCATGCATTTCCCCAGTGCCTGCTGGAGCTCTGCCCCCTCTCTCATGTGAGATGCCACAGAGACATCCAGTAGCAAACATCCCAAAGACCCTGCCACATTAGCCCTGGTTACGGTGTTACTGGAGCACCGCAGTGAGCACAGCTTGTGAGAAGGAATTGTAAGAAGAGGAGGAATATCCCACAGTGTTAGGCTAAGCAGAACACCATAGATGCAAGTCCCTCTCAGTGACATCCCTGTCTTTACTTCAGGGAACTTCATCCAGACCCCTCCTTCCAGGTACCAGTTATCATGGTAACCCCCTACCCTCAGTCCTCCCAGTTTAATCACTGCTACATTTCCAATGCAACGTTCTAGGAAAGGAGACTCTTTTCGGTGAGGATTGATGACCATGATCTGAACCTTGAAATGGGACAAGAAATAAAGACGTGATAAAGACATTAACAATGTATGGTTTAATATATCAAGGCTGGGCAAGCCAATTAGGACTGAATAGAAAGTAAGCTAAATCTTTTCCCACAACTCTAATCCTTTCTGTAGGATTTGAAAGAGAATAAAAAGCTGCTACTGCTTTAAAAGTTACTTTCATGGTCATTTTTATGTTTTTATACTAATACTCATGCTCCTGCCAGGAGCACAAATGAAAGTGCTGAAATACCCCACAGCCTTTCCTGTGAGATTTACAGACTAATTTTACAGATCTAACGAGTTTGAATTATTGGGATAGGATTCAAATATGCTTCTGAATTTGGGAGTATGTCTCTGAATCCAATATGAGATCTTTACTATTTGAATTTCCCTCAGCCCTATGGGAGCCACAGTATATTGTTGTGCTTTTACTGCATGTCCTATTTAAGGGTTTAATGCTGGCTCTTAGATCTTTTATTTCCAGGCAATCTCTTCAATTACTAACAGCGTCCAATTGACTCCTCTGACTGCTGCCATTCTCAGAGCATGAAACCATAAATGAACTTGGAAAAGCAGAGTGAGGGCAGGCAGAGGTATGTACAGCCCAGTGAAGTCTGCGATCGTTTGTCTGTACTTCAACTACACTTCCATTTAAGATTTCAGAGAACTTTAATAACAGTCCACCAGTGAGAAAAAACGAGGAAGGGAAATGAAGGTCTCATCTTCAAACAGGAAGATGAGACCATGTCTCACCGCCAGCAGCCTCTTCAGTCCTGTAACACGGGACTCCCTCTCAAACAACCACACAGGAAGCACTATGGACTGCAGGAAGCAGTCCCTAGAACAATCCAGGAAAGATATTTTAATGTAAAAACTGACTCTCCCCAGTGTCTAAATTATGCCAAGGATCTCTCTATTCCTCCTATAAAATTGGAAGAACAAAAGGCAACTTAAGGCCCCCTCTATCCTTGAACTGAACTTCTTAGTTTTAGCTCATCAGGCTAGTGCTGAATTTTAAATGGAACATTTAATTGTCCATTTTCTCATTCCACCCAAAAGTGGAAGGAAAAAATCATCAGTATTAATAATCAAAACCTACACAAAGAGAAAGTTTAATACATATATATGAATTGTGCCCTTGTAGACAAGGTTGCTGCTATCAATTGCTCCCTGGCAATGAATAACAAATTAACCTTCTGATCATCATCAGCTATGATTTTATTCTGCATATGTCATGAATTCTGATCCCAAAGTCAGTGGGGACCTGATCCTGCAAACATTTTGGAACACTTTAAGTTTTGACCCTAAATATATATGACTTAACCCCCATGATTCCATCTTGTTTGAGAATAACATTTAGAGTATCTGCAAATGTGGGTGCTTGTGGTATTAGTGTGTATGTTTGAAAAAATATCTATGTTAATATAGATATTTCTCAAGTGTAAATGTTGAAGTTGCATAAGAATATTTTTTTAAAATTCTTACATAGAAATACAAAGAAAAAATACTAGTCCTCGTTTTCCTTAATGCATCCTTTTCACAGTAGGTTTTAAGTAACCTAAACCTCAATCTTATTAGCTTAAAATCATGTCTCTTTTTTGTCATTTAGCAAAAAAACCTCCCAAAACGTCTTTTGGGAGCCTAAACTTAGAAACCATATTTTTACATAGGCTTTGAAAAGCAACAGCTAAAAACATTCCAAAGGAAGAGGTTAATGAATAAGTAGCTTCTCCATTTTTGCTCTGCTTCCACAAGCCTCACCACCAGGCATACACACAAGTGCACACACATGTGTGTGTGCACATGCACACACACACATACAGAGTTTAAGGACTGACTGGCAGCTGAAAGCAGCTATTCCATACAAGCAACATTACAATAAAACCTATAGAAAAGAAGACTGCAAGTGAACTAGAGCTTTGGGCTTAGAAAGGCATTTGAAAATATTTTCCATTCAGCTATTAATATTGTATTAAAAAAATAATAGTTTTAGCTCAAATTCCCATGTTTCAAAGCTCACACAGCTCTAACACTGAGGTTATCTTGTTTGGCATGAGAACAGCTCATGTCTACATTAAAGCTGGAAGCTTAGAAGTGACATAAACAGGCCTTTTTCTATAAAGATAAAAGGCTAAGCTTTAAAGAATTTTATATTTATAGATAAACGTTTCCATAGTAATCATTACAGTGAAACTTGCTGGTGTCAGCAATCCTTTGCATACAAAAATGGCTTATATTCAAATTAGCAGGCATCACAGAATCAGATCCCAGCTGCTACCTGAAAGAAGGGCTTACAGGAAAAGTGTGAATGGGGGTCTCTGGGGTGGGCAATTGCCCTTATTTTGGTCACCTCTCTGCTCCTTTCTGCCCTACATCCCAACACATAAAAGAGGAGATACATTGTAGGAGGCAACTTTGTAGCGCACAAAAACAATTTAGGTGACCCAGGTGTCCTTTTCCATCTCTAATTTTTAAGCTTCAGTGATATAAATACAGACAAATTAAAAAGCGTAAGACAGGCAACAGGCAGAAAGCTGGGTCAGGTGACAGCGGTATGGTTTTCCCCTCACCTATCCCCTGCAACTGGGATTCTTTTACAATATGGTACAAATTCAATCCCTGCTTTGGGAAGATGTCCATTTCTAGTTACTTAGGGTGAAATCTCTTTCCCATAGCCCTCAGTGAAGCAGGATTTCCCCCCAGTGCTCAGCAGAGGCCTATGTAGGTATTGCCCCACTAATGAGCCTCGCTGGGTCAGGACTGCTGCCTTATTACATCCCCTGCAACTGACAGACTAACATTTAAAATGATGGAAGCTTTTTTAAAGCAACGAGGCTACAGTAATCATGTAAGATAAGACTCACACTGCATGTTTCTGGAGGTTTCTACAATGCCCTGAAGTCAATTAGGTTTTAATTAAAAAAAAAAAAAGTGATGTGAAGGCTTTCACTCCATGAATTTTTAAAGCGCCGCTAGTTAATTAAACAAAGGAAGGAAAATATCACACTCCCTTTTTTACAGGTGGCAAGATGAGGGAGAAGAG
The DNA here is from genome assembly GCA_013401315.1 of Balaeniceps rex. Lineage (NCBI taxonomy): Eukaryota > Metazoa > Chordata > Aves > Pelecaniformes > Balaenicipitidae > Balaeniceps > Balaeniceps rex. Next base: position 43,747 of record VYZW01059181.1, on the reverse strand, counting down.
AGGTGAGGTGACTTACTCAGGGACAACGTGGTAAGTCAGTAGTGCCTGGCACAGAACCAAGCCTCCTCACTCTGAGATTACATCCTACTCGCTCCTTGAAGTCCTGAAGAAGGGAAAAGAAAAACAGCTAAAAGAGAGCTGTTCAGCTTTGAAATGAGAACGCTGTGTGTGTGAGCCCACAGGCGTATGAACATATGCCATGAGAGAGATGCAAGTAATACTCCCTGATCAGCAATAATAAAAACCTCCCTCCTCCGCCTTTTTTCTTTAAAAAAAAAAAAAAAAAAGAAAAAAGGCAAACCAGGGATTTTTTTGGGGGGTAAATCTGAGAGGTTTGCAATTAATATACAAATGTTTCCATTGTAATCAGCGCACCAGTACCTGTCACTGTCAGCACATCTTTCCAGTGAGGGCTCGCTCACTGTTTCTCTTGGCACAGGGTGCTCTGACACTCACAAGAGATTACTTTCATGAGGTGCTCCGTATGTACATTCAATAGGCATTTCACCCAGGTTTTTACGATATCTTTGGAGACGTATATCCAGTTGTTTGGCTCCTGCAAAGCTACTGAAGTCTGGGACTCAGCTGGTGGAAAAGTAGCCTCCAATAAATAATGAAACTCTTTTGGACGGGGAGATGTTTGTGTTAACACCTAGCAGAAGGGAGGGAACGGGGCCGGGAAGAGTGGCTGCACTTCAAAGAGGTTGCCCCTGGCAGGCATGGGCACCCCGCAGCCAGCCGGTGCTGCCTGCGGTTGGCAAGCTCTGCTGGCACGATGGCTGCCTTGGCTGCGAGCAGCTCCGAGGAGCGCGGCAGACCGGCTCGTGGCTGGCCCTTGTTCTCAGGTGCTGTCACGGAGCATTAGAGCCCGTGTTAAGTAGAGAACAGGACGGGAAACATTCAAAGAACGTGGAGGGCCTGTGCTCCGCTGAGCGACGCTTTCGCAGGTTTGATGCAGCAGTAGCCCCCCATCTTTTTGCTCCAGGAAAATACTCTTACTTGAATAACTTCTTTAAAAAATACCATGTCCCATGTGTTGTGCTACACTGGCTCCCTCACTTGCAAGACTCTCTTTCAAAACAGTTATGTTCAAATCTCTTTTGGTATGCAGGTTCCTGGTGATATAGCTTAGATTTTTATCTTAGTCAGAAGTGTCTCAGTGGAGATCTGCATGGCAGGCTGCCCCGTCCGAATACCAGTTTTTCCTACGAGATATTCAGCAGCAAAACTGAAGCATTTCTTCTCCCCTCTGCTCCTTATCTCCCCTGTGTAACTGAGGATCAAAGCACCAGAGAGGCAGGGTACTATTGCAGTGCAGTCGTAGCACTTAAATTATTTGACCTGAGCCAAGATCTAGGGAAGTCAGTGGGCTTTGGATCAAGCTCTACCAGTGGACAGCAACGCTAATTATATTTTTTGCATTTCTGCAGCATGTGCCATCCCAGAATGCGATGTTTTACAGGCATCAGTTAAGACCCACAGATTTCTGGTGAGAAAGAAAATCGGACATTTTATGGAGGGGGAATACATGCTAAGCCAGGTCTTTTGCTGTGTGCTACTCAGGAGATTATAAAGAGAAATCTGGGAATTCTCAGTCCTTGCTGTACTTCCACTCTCAGTGGCCACCTATTATGCAAATCCACAGTGGATGTCAAAGCAGTTCTCTCTGAAGCCATTCCTCCCTAACACACACATTCTGGGAACGACCCGCCTTCCTGGCTGTATCTATGGCTATATTGTCTGTGCATACCAACAGCTTCCAAATTCATACCGCAGATGCAACTGCACACCACTCTGTGAGTATATGCACATACACTCATAATTTTAAAAATTAGATCTCTGTTCGCCAGCTATTATTTATCACACAGTAGGGTCTGATAGACCACTGTTTCCTCTCAATCGCTTTGAACGGGAAATAAATGCAATGACTTGCCCTGCCTGTTGGCAAATGGTGATTTTTGCATTGTTGTGATAGTTCTCTTTGTGTGTGTGTGTGCGCGCGCGCGTGCGTACGTGTGTGTGTCAGAGGAACATAACTTCGGAGAAGAGCAGGCACTTTAGTTAAACACCCTGAGATTCCACTCTAATCTCTTGTTATTGTGAGTTTTATGAAATAAATTCTGCGCTGAAATTTTCCATGTGTGGTCTCAATGGAAGGTAACTTATATTACAGAAAGTTTGAGAGAAAGTCTGCTTAGACATTTGATGTTGCGAGAGTAGGATGGAAAACACTTTTTCTGTAAGTTTGAAATGTCATTTTAAAAAAAAAAATAGCCAAAATTAGAAACCTCAAACGCAGTTTCCTTCAGTTTTTATAGCCCCTATTGAAAAAACAAAGTCTGAGGCAAATTGGCCAAGGGGTTTTTGAATGACCACATTTGCAGATGCGGATTATAAAAAAATTATGCCATCCACATTCCAGAATATTTCGGGACTCTCAGACAACATTGCAAGGGAGTTAAATGGACTCATTTCACCACTGTTTTTCGATGGAGCAATGCATAATTAGGGACAGGATAACGAAACGCTCGACTGTTCTGAAATGCCATCTTAAATTATTTGAATAAGAGGTGAGCCAATATATAACTTCACGCAGCACTTCATAGTCGCAGAAATGCCAAGAGTGTCCCACTCAAATATAGGGAAAGATGCAATTCCCCCTTATGTTCTTTCTATTTCTTGATTTTTCCAGCTCCTTTTTTTTTCCTCCCCATGAATTGCCTGTCGCCCCCACCATCCTCCTTCACCTTCCCACACAGATCCTTTTTTGTAAGTAACTGTGGAATGTTCCAGCTACGCTGTGAGTTAATGCAGTGCAGTAGAGGGAGAGGCAACATCAGGGAGTCAAAAATTTGAAAAGTTAAGGGGCTGGGTCTCTGGCTTCAGTTCAATCAATAACCGCTGTGCATCTGGCCCCACGTTTCTCCTGCAAAATTAACTCAGCCACATTGTGCGTACCTTGTCTTTTACATCAATTTGAGAAAAGTAAATTTACTGCTTGCAACACTGAGCCCTGATCGTGCAGGATGGTGAAAAAAGTCTCACTGATGTCAGTATAGCCAAAGAGATATTCAGTGCAATGGGCCCAAACAGACCCTGGGATACAAAGGTTTAATTAGCAATGTACCTTGCGATCAGGTAACAGTTGCAGTAGGAGCTTTTTTCCCCTTGTATGACAACTTCAGGCCCTGCTGCGAAGAAAATGTCCGTAGCCAGCAAGGTTGAAAACGACGCAAATAATATCAAAATGAAAAGTACAGGATGAGTGGGGCTGGGCTGCTTTGGTTGTTGTTATTTTGAGAAACCAACTAGTTAGACAAGGGCCAGGCACTGCCTGCATACCACGATAGCTACCTCAGTAGTTTGTGTAACTGTGGAGTAATTTCATCTGCAAAATAAGTAGTTTTCTCCCACCCCAGAAATGACCACAACCCTTACAGAAGGCACATGTGCTTTGGTATGGAGGTACTTTACACTGCTCCAGGTTATGCCCCCATCTACACAGAGCAGGCTAAAGCAGCATAGATAGTGTTGGAAGTGCTCGAGGCACGGGCTTTTCACGCCTGCCCTCCACTTTTCTTTAAATCACTAATCTAAATGCCAACCTAAACCCTTACCAGGGCTAAAATTAAAGCAGTACAACTATTTGCACCCGGAAGAAGCTGACCAAGTTTCAAAATACATCAATTTCTGAAAATGTTTCCTTGGCAGCTCCAAGTCCCATGCCACGCAACTGAGCCAGGGGGAAGTCAGCAAGGCTGAGCAAGTTCCTCCCTGCCTGGGGCAGCTTCCCTCTCTCTCACTTTAATGTGAGCCAACTGCAGTGGCAGTGCTAGGTTGCCTACAGCCCCCGGGCAGGATGGTGCCACCAGCCCTCCTGTGAGGCTGAGCAGCCCCTAAGCCATAGGACCAAGCCCGGCGCATGCCGGTGAAGCCACCCTTCTCCAGCACAGCCTCCCATGAGCCTCACCCCACTGTCCATGAAAGCTCTGCAGTCCCAGAGCTGCCAAGGCTTGGTTCACTCACGATGCTGTAGGGCAAAAAGTTGGTTAAGGATATTTAAGCTTGTTTGGTTTCATTATCACTTCTCAGCACCAAGAAGTGAGTGGGGGAGCTTCAGCTAGTTGATATTTTTAGCATGCTAAATTGCATACCCAGCGTTAACTTCCATGGCTACTGTGATCCATGATGGTAACTCTACCTTCTCTTCATCTCTACCAACTCAAGGCAAAAAGATACATAAAGCTTCGTAAGTATAATCCAAAAGCAGGCTGAAGGAGATTTCCCAATTCTAGCTTGAAGTACTAGAAAAACCGCACATACGCGTATATACATACATACATACGTACAGCTTGGTTTTGACTTGCCCTTATTTGTTCCCTCCTCTGCCTTTCCCTACATCAATTCTACCACAAAGACAAAGGTACGGTTCACCTGACTTTCCACATTCCCATGACGTTGCCAGTATACTAGAGTCAGATGTCGTCTGGTACCCATCTCAACAAATATTCTAACGGACTTTCGGCTGAATTTGTTCCTCATTAAATAGACCTGTAAACATTGAAAAATCATGCAGAGAAGGATGGAGAAAAGAAAAACAAGCACTGAAATTTATGACTAAAGTGATCTTTTACTTTGCTGACCAAACCAAACGCAATATTTTCCTCTAATTTTATATTCCATTTTTTCCTCTAATTTTATTCTACCTGAATGAACCCTTCCTTCATTTTGTTGAGATAATTATTTTTTAACTTATGAATGTAAGTAAAATTTAAGATAACAAAGCAAAGCGCTTCAAATAAAAAAGTCAAAACATTTCTTTTTGAAATTCAAAATATCGATTTTTTGGACAGATTTGTGAATTTGTTTCTTCTGGAACTAAATATACAGAGCTGGTAAGAAGTTTCACTGCAAAAATTCTGCCTAGCTCTGAAGAGAAGTGCTTTTGTGTGTGCCTGCATTTTTGCATAGAAAGAGGGGCCATTTAGCAAGCTAGGACAATGCTTAGAGCTGCCAGCGCTGCCCTTCTTGATTGCCAATGTTGGCTACTGTCTGCTGCTTGCCTGGAATCGTTTTGCTGTGGATCATATAATCTCCTAGCATCATTGACAGGGTCCCCAAGGTTTTGGGGGTCTAGAGCTTGGTGCAAGCATGAAACATTGTTCATACTCAGTTTGCACCAGTCAGCAGCAGCAACGTTCATGCAGAAAAGGAAAAACGTTTACGGACTTGAGTAATAGTCTAGCAAATCCCCATTAGATTCTTTTCCCTCCCTCCCCAAATAAATGAAACCAAACAAAAAATGATGTTGATCACCATGTGTTCAGAGTCACAGGCCACTTTCTCAGCTGGAGCGCAGCCGAGCTCTCCTGGCTCTCAGTGCAATGATGCTGATTTATACAAGTGAGGCACATGGCCCACAGTTTATGTTACACATCCAAAATCCCATATAGACTTAATTTTGCTTTTCAAAGCCTACAGAAATCCACAAATTAACACCTTTTAGCATTATTCACTTTGAGTTTGTCAGTTTTTCTGCAGTAATCGATTAACAGTTGCTTTCAAGTTAGGGTTTATCTCTTGTTGGCGGGTGTATTTATGACACATGGTTACACCTACAAGAATACATTAAAAGTTTTTTGAGCAACTTGGAACTACAAAGGCAAACTAGTGCCTTGCAGTTGCTATAATCTTTGATGTCAGTAGGAGACTGCATTTACCAAAATCAAGCAAGAGCGTTCTGTTTTCTGCGATTAAAGCAATCCAGGTTAAACTTTTAAAGAAGCTGAGTCAATGCAAGTAACTTTAAAGTACACTTTTGAAATGTTCAGAAATATTAAGAGAGTGCCATGCATAAAACTTTTACCTGTATATCTCCCCCTCGATTAACTTCTTTTTCTGAGAGAGAGAATGCTGTTTCTTATATAGTATCCAGTTGAACAAAGGAGAAACAGAGCCTGAATTGTGTGCTCTGGGCACCACAATCTGATGCAACTCACTTTCATCTCAGTGTAGCTTATCTAGTAGGCAGACCCAATGGAGGCATGAATTCCTAAGGATAAGTTATATTATACAGCATGTGACTGGATTCAGCCAACTCACCAGTGATGAATTTGCCTTCTCTTCCAGAGTTTTACTTGCTTTTAAACAGAAACCTTCCCAAACGGAATTAGTCTGTCAGTGTAATCTTTACCATAGTTAGACGTGATGTGAAAAAAGGGTACAAATATGCAAGTTACAGACCCACAGTCCAGTCTGCATGTGAAACTAGACAAATGTGACTGTATTCACGCATATACACACACACATAAAACATACATGACCTGAGTGAGCTTATCTTTAATGACACAGGGCTGTGACTCAGGAAAACAATTCAATTCCCAGCCTTGCTACTGCATCCTTCTGTGACTTGGGGTGACACATGTAATATCTTAGACTCTCATTCACTTATGTAGACAAAACAGTCCTTTGGGGGCAAGGGCCATCTTCACTGCATGCTTGTACATTGCCTAATGAAATAGCTCTGATGTGAGTTGGAATTTTGTCATGTCATGTCACAAATAAGTTACTGATAGTTCTTTTTTCTATTACCAAAAATGGATCACAATGAGGGCAGTGTTGGGCAAACACTATAGTTAAGGAACAACATGTTTCTAGTTTCATTTTCTCCTGTTGTAATAAATACTGCAAACACTTGTCTTACAGTACTAGTTCAAAGCATTCCAGGTTGCAGTGAGCTACTTTTCTGTTTGGGGGATATCAGTATAATATATGCTGGTATTTTATAAGGGCTTTCTTCAGACATGCAGAAATTTGAGACAGAATTCATCAACACCTTTTCTCTGACTGCCAACGCAGAGCCGTGGCTGGGAGATGTGAAATATTCAGTAGCAGCTAGGGAACAGAGGACCTAAGCGGGGAAAGCAATCAAAACCGCGTGGCGGTGCACAGACTATAGAGTCCGTGCCTGATTCACATCAGCCAGCGTTCGTCTAGGTTGCATTTGAGTCAAGTGGCGTTATTTTAATATTTCTTCTGGAAAGGTAGCAACTTCATTAAATGTGACACTGCACATTATCCACCATCACTCTCGTCATCCTCCTCGAGGATACACCCACACCCCCATGCTACAGAAAACTGCAGAGCCAAAGACCCTCGTTGCCCATTAACTACCTAGAAGAGACCAAGCACTGCTTTCCAAGCTCTGTGTCACAATTATTTACCACACAGACCTCTGCTTTTAAATATGTGTTTTAATTTCCTATAATCCCAGCTCCTACCATGATTATGTGGAATTCCATTTATTCTATTTGTTCTATTTTTAAAGGGATGAAGTAATCTGTGCTGGAAACTATGACCTGATTGAAAGTACTGAAATGCTGCAATGTCTCAGACACAGCTCTGGCACATGAAGAAGTATAAATTAAACTCTTCTGCAGACATTTGATCTCCTGCTATGAAAAGGGATATTGTGCTTCCTCTGTTTAACAGTATTCTCTGTCCACTGTGAAAAGAACCCTGTTTGCACTTTTTTTTTTTTAAGTGTGGCATTTTTTTCCACTCTAAATAGGATTGCAAATTAAGCTTCGGCATGTATACACACAGAGTCTATATATTACTGACTGCTGTGAACTAAGGGATGCCAATGCCAGATCTCGCAGACTCATTAACCAACTGATTCAGTCGTTACCAGTGAATCTAATGCTTCTGAGCTTCAGGACTGTATATAGTGCAAGCATTCCACAATTCCAAACCATTTTTGGTCATGAGTAAACAGATCAGCATAAGGCAAGGCAGCATGTTAATCCGGTCAACAGTCATTGCTTATAGTTATCTACAAAAATTCCAGTAGCCATGCAAACCCTGCCCCTCTTAGCGTAAGGTCACCAATTACAGATACCATTTCTTTATTCAAGGTAATTCTATGCCCCTTGCAAACTGTAATATAGTTCTGTGCAGAGGGGTCTTCTTACTCTAGAATTTTAAATATATGTGTATAAACCTGGGTTTGTGCAACATGAGCTATAATTCAGCATGTTGTGCTATAAAATAATTCAGTAAAGTTAACCACCTCATGCTATACATTTGCTACAGAATTAGCTCAACTTGCCTACTCACCTCTAGAGCTAGGGAAGCTTAAGTGAGAATAGCCACGCCAAAAAATAGTACTTGAGCTGCTGCGGGGTTAGCAACAGATGAGGTGTGTGAACTACAGCAAATTCCCCCTCTTTTCCACAAGAAGCCAGACAACTCATATTAACAGTTAAAGAGTTTTTTGTGTCAGTAAGATTCATGTTAGGGGCAATACTCCTGTTAATATTTCGGTGAAAACAGACCCTCAGTGATTTCTGTATCAAATGCTTTCAACTTAAAACAATACTGGACAAGATCTCAAAATGCTCAATACTGACCTGCTTTTAATCCCATGAAAATTGAGGGGGGAAAAAAATCTCTCACTGCAGGCAGTGGAAACAGACTAAAGACAATGGAAATATTTCTTCTTATAAATATGAATAATAGATTTTTTTTTGAAAATATAAGCCCTGCAAAAAGCAGCTGTATACTCGTAGCTGACTTATTTCTGTGCTGTATGTGGCTACCAGCAATAGCATTTTCCAGTGTGGTGTGGACCCATGGCCAGGCAGGGCTGGGCTGTGGGGAGCTGGAGACTGGCCCTGCCGTGGCAGCGCTGGAGCAGCAACTGATGGCCCCAGGGGGTGCAAATGGGGTCCTGGGCTGTGGGTGGGGAGGGAGGGGGAGTCTGGGCAGCCCCCCTGAAGGCCCTGTCACCAACACAGTAAAAAGGACAAATAAACTCCCTTAACTTATGATCTTCTGCAAGGGGCACAATATCCACTTGTAGGATCTTCTCTTCTAGCTGATGGTGCAAATAACATCTTCAGAGAAAGATATCGCCTCTTCTATTTTAATGCTAGTAACAACTCTGTCCCCTGTCCCTGCCTCAATACAATTGTACATCTTCAGCTAGCCGAAAGATTTCTGTTGATATTTCTATGTTAGAAGACTGATTTTTTGCTAGCCACCATTTTTAATAGCATGCTCCTTCCTGAGAAAGAATCTGAACTTTGTTGAAACAAAAAGGTTTTGAGTATTTTAGCCACAAATATTTCTAGGTTACCTCTACTAGTGTCCACTTTTCCCTACATTTTGTACTGCTAATGGAGTCTTGCAGAAAAAAAAAATCCCTTCACTATATATTCCCTCCTTCTTTCATTTCACAATAATATGATGTTCAGTCATTGCTCTTTGATGTTCCTTTGTGCTGGGATTTTCAAAGGAAATTAGTTTCCAAAATATGATGACACTCAGCAGCAGAAGCTGAGTGCCTAACTTCAGTGGGCCTTACTGAGCATTCAGGCTCCAGCTCTAATACTGAAAAGATACGTGTCATCTGTGACCTAGAGACTGACATCTTTTGTGGCATTTAGTCCTGTCAGAGATATGTGGCAGTGTGAAAGAAACAAATGTCCAGTGGAAAACTGAAAAACTGCAATATATAATATGTATTTCTCTAGGTTTTTTTCAATCAGAAGTCCTTATGTCATCTCTGGAGCTTCAATATAAAATAAAAATCAACTAATACAATCAAAATAGCATAATACGCGTTGGCTGTGCAACTTCTGCTTCATATTTGCAGAGTCATTCTACTAGTCTTTGAACACTGTACTTGAGAGCTTTATTCTGAGACAGCTGCTCTTGTGGAACAGCCTTTAGAAATTGCTTGAGTGCCTTCAATGTGACTGGATTTGTTTTGCTTTGGTAGAGAAAAGCATTTTCGGTAAGTTGAAACTTTGCAACTGGGCAGTTCCTTAACAAAGAGGAGACTTAGGATCTGGTCCCCACTCAGGGACCATGTTTTACATGTAATAATCAGTCAAGGAAAAGGACATTTTCACTGGCAGTCAGAAGGAAGGGGAAACAAATCCACTAATCAGTAAACTGCTAAGTAAAAAAAAAAAATGGGTGAGGGACATCTTTAAAGACAAGCTCAGGCAGACTTTGCAAGCCCAGCCAGAGAGTGAGTGGGTGTATGGCAAGCATCTGACCCCCAGAGCACCCAACAAGGCCAACTCCAGGGACCAAATCAAGCTTTCCTGGAAACTGATGTCCAGCTGCTCAGCTTACAGCACTTTGAGCAACACACCTGAGCTGAAGTACTTTACTTGAAATTTAAATGTAAATAGCAGAAGGTATCACCAGAGCAGTTTCCCATGATCCATATTTCCTTCAAACTAAAATCACAGTCTAGCTTCCCAGGTTGCTTTTCTGTGTGTGGCTGGTACAAGTGGCTTCCTCTGACCACTGCAGAAAAGGAGGAGAAATAGTTCACCACTAGCTGAAATATACTCATCTCTTCATTAGGAATATGAACCCTTATGAGCTGTAAATTCCTAATTCAAATTTAATAAATTTAATGAATAGATTTCCTGTTTTTTCCCCAGGGCTCTAACATTCCCACTTGATGAAGAAGGCTCCTCCCTTTGCTTATACCTTTGCAATTAGCCATCTAGTCTTCGAGACTGTTACAGCAGCACTGTGTCAAATCACATTACTGATTTCAGTGTAAGAGTTTCTCTTTGAGTGCCTCATTTCCTCCAGTGCCCAGGACATCTTTGAGAACCCTGTGGATGTTCTCCAACAAGCAGTTTCCCAACTCTTACAGCTACCCCTGGTTATACCATCCTTGTCTCATTCCTGATGTAGTGATGCAGCCAGCATCCCAGCTATGTCCCCTTTACTGCTAATGGCTGAGAGGCAGGTTAGGAAGTAGTATGCCCATTTTTGACAACCGTCCATCATAGCTCACCTGGGATGCTAGAAGGGAGACTGCAGAGGCATCACCTGAAGATCTCTATAACTCAAATATCTGTGGAGAAGGAGCATGTGTCCTCATAGCTGGGAACACATTCATTAGATTTTTCCAGTAGTCTGCTGCTTTAGTATGGTTTTAGCAATCCAGAGCACAGAAACACAAAAAGTTCCCAGAGACACATTTTTCCTGCTCACCAGGCAGAGCATCATGTATCTCTCTGTGAGGATGAGGAAAAAGCAATAGCCAAGTCTTCTCACCAAGGATGCTTTGGATTCAGTGCTGCTGAAGACTTCATAGCTTCCTGAGCTGGAAAACCATAACAACCTTTCTGAATTTCACTGGCATTCATCCCATATGATGTTTGACTCCCTCAAACCAGCAAAGGAAATAATTGCAAAGGTAGATATTTTCTGATCTCTCTAAATCCCTTGTTGTGCATGTTGCTTTACTCCACCTATATCCACATGAATGACAAAGGGACCACATTTCTCTAGAAAGGATAATCCCTAGAAAATACGAGCAAAGAACCTGCAGTGGGTCAGACCATCTGGCTCACTATCCTGTCTCCAACTATGGCCATAAGTGGATGCCTGGGAAAGAGTATAAAAATAGAGCAAGAAAGAAAGACCTTTCTCAAAAATACTCTCTCAGCTTCCAACAATTTCTTATTCAGAAACTTCCTGCTTTGGTAAGACCATGTATTGGGTTTGCATCGCAAGGTTTTGGTAGCAGGGAGGCTACAGCAGTGGCTTCTGTGAGAAGCTGCTAGAAGCTTCCCCTATGCCTAATACAGCCAATGCCAGCCAGCTCCAAGATGGACCCACCACTGGCCAAGGCCAAGCCCATCAGCAACGGTGGTAGAGCCTCTGGGATAACATATTTAAGAATCGGGGAGGGGGATAACTGCAACTGCAGTCAGAGAGGAGTGAGAATATGTGAGAGGCACAACTCTGCAGACACCAAGGTCAGTGAAGAAGGAGGGGGAGGAGGTGCTCCAGGTGCCAGAGCAGAGATTCCCCTGCAGCTTGTGGTGAAGACCATGGTGAGGCAGGCTGTCCCCCTTCAGCCCAGGGAGGTTAATGGTGGAGCAGATATCCACTTGCAGCCCGTGGAGGACCCCATGCCAGAGCAGGGGGATGTGCCCGAAGGAGGCTGTGACCCCGTGGGAAGCACGTTCTGGAGCAGGTTTTCTGGCAGGACTTGTGACCCCATGGGGGACCCATGCTGGAACAGTCTGTTCCTGAACGAATGCACCCTGTGGAAGGGACTCACACTGGAGCAGTTCACGAAGAACTGCAGCCCATGGGAAGGACACATGTTGGAGAAGTTCATGGAGCACTGTCTCCCCTGGGAGGGACCCCACGCTGGAGCAGGAGAAGAGTGTGAGGAGTCTTCCCCCTGAGGAGGAAGGAGCGGCAGAGACAACGTGTGATGGACTGATCGTAACCCCCATTCCCTGTCCCCCTGCGCCGCTCAGGAGGAGGAGGTAGAGAAAACGGGAGCAAAGTTGAGCCCAAGAAGAAGGGAGGGGTGGGGAGAAGGTGTTTTAAGATTTAGTTTTTATTTCTCATTACCCTACTCTGATTTGATTGGCAATAAATTAAACTAATTTCCCCAAGTGGAGTCTGTTTTGCCTGTGACGGTAATTGGTGAATGATCTCTCCCTGTCCTTATCTCGACCCACGAGCCTTTTGTTATATTTTCTCTCCCCTGTCTACCTGAGGAGGGGGAGTGATAGAGTGGCTTTGATGGGCAGCTGGCATCCAGCCAGGGTCAACTTACCACAAACCATGTCCCCTCTTCCAAAAACCCTAATCTGTCTGTCCTCTCTGCACAGTGTAAAGCCAGCACTGAGCCTAATGGTTTGGCCCTTCCAGTTCTTAAAGAAATCAAGTGAAGCTACATGTAAGCGTGCCCCTACCAGAGTCTTTCCATACATAGCTGGCTTTCCTCCAGCTGACCATTAGCACAAGATACTGAAAGGCAGAGCCCTCCCACCTCCACTGCTGTTTGTAGTTGTTCCTACAATAAGTCATCCTTCAAAAGGAAAGAAAGAAATTGCATCAAAAGAAGGTGAAGGATGTTGTGTCCTCCAATTTCCCTCCCTTCTCAGGAATGATGTGGCAATCAGGCTGGCTTTGCCCAGAAATACCAAGAAGTTATTAATAATATTTATTATTCTTCAGTGTTTTTCCACTGTCCCAGCAAAGCTGCTAGCTAGCTGCTCTTGAAAAGTGCATGTATAAAAAAACTTATCATCAAACTAAGAGAAAAATGCTTAGTATCTAATCTGGACATAGAAAGGCACTACACAATTTTCATCAAAATCTACTGTAAACACTTCATTTGTCTTGATATTTGAACTGTGATGACCAAAGTTCAAGCTGTGCTTATTATGCACTTGTTGACTGGAAAAAGAGAAAGACGACACATGACATTATTTCCATTCCCTGATCAGTTCCGATGACCAAATTTCTGGTGCAAAAGGCCCAAAGAAGAAGAAATTAAAATTCACTTTGGTTAAAAATTCATACATCCAAGCCTAGAATTCATTTCCTATGAATGCTTATTAAAATTCAACTCCATGGATGTTCATGGAAAGAGTACAGAGTGGTCAAACTCTGGCAGTGTGGATTACAGTTTTAAATGAATATTAGCCATCCTTTTAACAGCATTCATTAAACCCTCTTTTACAGTATTAATCATAAAGGCCTCTGAGAGATGTCTTTAAGTTCATTTAATCAATGAAATTAATCCATTAATTGATGATGGAATGTATTTACCTTTAAACAAAAATATAATATTCCAACTATTATTATAATGGCCATTATTATTTTCTTTAAAAAATTTGTTGTACCTTTTAGAGGCACTTCAGTAACCATGTTGTTTCAGGATACAAAGGGCTATAGAACATTGCCCACTTTGAATAGTCCTCTGAATGGGGCCTTTGTTTTCTGTGCTGTTTTGGTAGGAAATGGTTGCTATTTAGGTCTCCAAGAGGGAATATAAAACTATGCTCACCTAATCAAACAGACCAGTAAATACAGCAGTTAATCTGACAACTTCAAATTCCTGAATTGCATTTGGAGAAACAATTTAACACAAACAATCATTTAAAGCCTGCATTAATCATCCACCTTGGGTTACTAAGATGCATAATTTGTTTTAATTATTGCAAACTCGTGGTTCTAAGTGACATTTCTAGCAGTTGGATGTTTTATTAAAACCAAAAGAGGGAGGGAAAAGGTACTGTTAATCTTTTACATCAACAGAGTTGTAAAATAAAAGCAGTGTTATTGTATATATCACAAGATAGACCTATCATAATTCTGTGTCTAAAAAATGTAACTGTCCTAAGTATTCTACATCAGGGGAATACAATTGCTTGTGAACTAAGTCAGCTATTGTTCTCCATGGTGGCAAAATGTTCCTTTCTGAGCAACCCTGCATGGTGAATGTGAATCTGGAAGTATGGCTTGTTTTGCTTGAATTATTAACGTATCTACAATAGCTTCATAGTTACCTTGAAGAGGTTCAGTGGGCACTTCAGAAACAAAAGAGAGAAAGGGAAAAGCATGTGTAACAATTTCCACCTGGCACTTCAGTGCAAAACGGAATGGCACTTTAAAACAACAACAGAAAAAGGCTTTCTCATTTGGATATAGTCAAATATAAAGATATGACTACTATATTTATGTCTTGTGCCTCTCAGAACAATAACAATTGCAATAGCAACCTTTTGCTTGTCTGTCCTTGCAATGTTACAAGGTAGTTTGGCCAAAGCTGGCTGTGTTTTTAAAGCATTACACAAACTCTTTCTTCCCTCTTAAAAAAAAAAAAAAAAAAATCCTGGCTTTTAAAAGAGCCATTGTCACTTCTGGTTGAATGTTTATTTTACTGTCTCCTGCACAGCAGAGGGCATTCCACCTATAAAGAGCAATTATATAGCACTGGGACAATTTGAATACTCTAATCAATGCTAGTTAAAGCGCAGATAAATAAACTTTTATAGTGCCAGGGCTCCTACCCTCCGTGGAAATTATTGTTAATTTATTGAATCAATAATCTTGGAACAATAAATTATAATGTCTTTTGTTTTACTAAACCCATCTTGCAGCATGTTTAAAAAGCACAGCTTTATAAATATTGCAACAGGCTAGGGGAGATTTCCAACCAAGGCTTTGTGTCTGTCCCATTATATGAAAGATTAAATTGTAAAAGCAAAAAAAAAAACCAAAAAACACCGACAAAAAACTTGAAGGTGCAGAGACACTGAAAAAATAAATCCTTAAATACAGAAACTGCCTGGGTTGTAGCTCAGCCCTTTTTGAGGCTGTATTTTTTAACTCCTTCATTACTAGCTATACCGTTATCAATTTATTTTGCATGAAGTGGAAAACACTAGATTTATAAGAACTCAGATGTTTTAAAATACAAGACCAGAGACTGATCTCCACTACAGCATAACTTTGCAATAGCTCTATTAACTTCAGCAGCGCAACTCTGGATCTATATCCATGTAACAGTGATCACAGACTTCCCCAACAACTGAAAATACATTTTCTTTAGAAGCAATTTCACCCCCAAAGGTGCCAGTGGAATTAATTTAACCTTTGGAAAACATCACTTCATTCAGGCTAATAGATATAATGTAGATAATATTCACTTCACCGTAAGCTTTCCTACTCTATATTTTTGCAAAACCTACTGCAAGGAAACCCACATCCTTGCTGTTAAGGTGCTGGAGTAATACAGTTAATCTTATTATGGTCTGGACCATGTGAAAATATTCCATGCATCTGTAGCTCACTGATTCCAATTTGTATCAGTTCGATAAGACAATCAAACATCTTCTTGTGAGGAACTGGCAGTTTCTATTTACCTTTTCCAGATAAAATGAGTTGGAGCAGAGACCGCTCTAGTGGGAACAGTTTCAGGACAGGAACAGAGATACACAGCAGAGTCTGTTTTTCACTTTGAATAGCTGGTTGTTCTGGAGTAAGGTAAGGGCTTATCTGGTTGTAATGAGAAAATTCCCCTGAATTTAATGCATCAAGATTTCATCCCAGTTCTTTTTAACTAGTTACTGTCAAGGTTTCAACACTGGGACACTTATTGATGAGAACCAGACCTTCAGCAAGGTGTAAATGAGCTTAGTTGAGTAGGAATTCATGATTCTACACAGATTTGAAACAGCTGAGCATTTAGCCCAAAGACAGTTAATTCTGTATCCATGCTTAAGAAAAAAACTACATGAGTTGCTATCCTGCTTCTGATCTCCTATTTTTGATGAAGGTTTTTGAAGCTGGAGCCACAGTCCCTAGCTTATGTAAGCTTTGCTTATTACACAATGTGCTAAACATAAGTAAAAGTAGGCTGAATCATATGGGGATGCAAACCTGGCCAAAACCCCCAGAAATCTCTGAGGTGGGTGTGAGGAAAATCAGCTGCTGTAATTATGATGGTGGTTGTGGGGGATAAGGGAGCAGCCAGATTTGGCTGAGTTTGAAGCAGTACTTTTTGATTTACAGACAGGGAGTGTATTTTGACTTCTCTTCAGATTGTTAATTTTTAACTCTTGCTGTTTGCAAGGTTGCCAGTGCCCAGACGGGAAACATCACTTCAAATTCTGCCTACATCATCAGGCAGCATCCATCCACAGATAATTTTAAAATTACTCTTTTAGTCGCTGACAGGCTGTGGCCATTTTGTCTTGGTATCTCTAATCCACTGCTCTTTTTCTGCAGTCTGCCGTAAGCCTCTAGTATACTGCAGCTTGAAGCTCCATGGCATCATGCCTTTTCATCCCCATACCATGTGCTTCTCAGTCCTTTTGTTCTGACTTATCAACCACAAAGGAAGAATTTCTATGGGAGACTTTTATCGTGCATCTGACACACCCACCTATCTCTTTTGACAGAATTGTACACTTAGCCTTAAGAATTGCTGATGGTGGTGAACTTGGCTCATGAAGTCTGGGACATTTCAGGAATCTTTGGATGAAAGAAACTACATAACAAAAGCCATTTTCATCAGGAGCAGCATCTATTATGTGGGGACTTGAGACTGCACCATTAAAATCTATGGGAGTTTTGCGATTGATTTAATCAAGAAGAGGAAGCCCATAGTTGAAAAGCCACATCCAAAATATAAATATCTATCATTTTTTAATAAAATGTGTAGGACAATGCATGCTTGCAGTAATATCTGTGGATAAGAATTCACAAGATATGTGGTGGTCCAAAGCTACTATTCTAAGCTTTCCCTATACTTCAGATTAAGCTCCTCTACTGTCTCTGCAGCAACTGTATACAATTATCTTCTCTCTAACAGCATCCCTAAAGCAGATGTAATTAGGGATCTTTGGAGCCAACATATGCATATCTTAATTACAGAACCAATATGGGATACTATTTGTTCCAACATTTACCATTAAAAAAAAAAAAAGAATCATGGACATCTAACTTAAGAGATAGTTATTTTTATGCTAACTTTGATTAGAATGTACTCAGCTAAACTGGTCACTCTAAATATGATGCTGAATTATTACCAGGGTAGAGGAGGACCATACAGCACCCATCCTAGCAATGCTGGGAGAAGAGAGAAGACCAGATTTTTTACCACACTGCACCCTGAACAATCACTTAGAACAAAGTCAGCATCTAAATATTACTGGATCAGAGCTGTTCATGTACTCATAGCAGTTGCAAGTTGCTAAGATGCAAGGTAAGGGAGAAGCAGACCCTTAACCTGCATAATTCAATTAACCGTTTGACTTCTTGAGTTTCAAAAATGTTTTCAATGATTTAGTTAGCCTTAGCGTATTACATGAGAGAAAAAACAAAGAAAAGGAGTTCCTGGGTTGCCAAGATCCCAAACTTTTCTCATGAGTCAAGAAACTAAAACCAGACATCATAGTGTATTGAAACATTATGTACATTCATGGGATTGGATCAATATTTATGAGCAAAGCAAAATATAGAAAATACTGGATGCGTAACTACGTACTTCTTACAGCATCTGTATATTTTTTCTTTGAGCTGTCATCAACAACTTCTCTGGAACTCTTTTTGCATCGTACATTTTCTGTAGAGGAAAGGACATCTTCATTCCAAGGGCTAATGCCTGCAGAAAAAGACACAGGAAGCAGAAATGCTTGGTTTTCAGTCTCTAGTCTGAGACTAATCTCCTCATTCTTCATTTCTCCCTGTGAAATTAGGAAATATTAACACTTAGTTTCCTCAACAGGTGGTGTTTGTAAGCATTATAATTCCATAGTGATCATAGGCTTCACAAATGCCTTGTAAATTAGACAAACCATTTTTACAAATCAAGTGGGCTTCTGCGTGGTAGTTATTTTTTATAGGAGTGAACAATAATACCCCTCCCAGTACATTATTTCTTAGAATAAATGAAGACTTTACAATTGATACTCCCAATCTCCTTATTTGTTTTCCAGTTTAAACTCTTTACCCTGTGTACTTCTCATCACGTTTCATACCTTCCTTAATGTAGACTCTTTTGTAACAGCTTTGCTCTCTTCAGATTTTTAATGCCACTTGTTACAGATGACCTGCGCCTCCCTAGGGACACTGAATATCACCTATTTCTCTTTAGGGTAGAAAGATCAATCCTTTCGGATATTTAAGTGTGAAGACCAGAGGGCTGCACTAGAATAATGTTCACTAGTTGATGTGACACAGGTATTGATGTATTTCTTGCATCCTGCTTTAGTTTAACAGTAGGCTGTGGAGGACAAAGGACAAGTGGGCAGCTTCAGTTAAGGGATGAACCAGTGAGTCCTCTGGGAGGAACTGAATCTATCTTGATTTCTTGGCTCAGGCAAGTTATACTGCCAATTTTGCCAATCCTGAAACCCAGACGACCAACTGACCAAGAATAGTTTTTCAATTTCTTTCCACCTCAAGAAGAGCAATTGCCTGATAACTTCCCATGAGGAAAAGACTGATACTAAGAAAGATCCCCTCTGTCATTCAGGTGGTCAAGCTCAGGTAATCTGTGTCAAGCTTTTCTTCTTTTAAAATACCTTCTGATTAACTGTATGGGTTTTGTTAGGTTTTTTTACTGACTGGATTAAGCAAAGTTTTGTCTTATGGAAATTGCATGAAGTCAGTTGGATTATTGCTACCCACATTCTACCAGGGCACTTACTGGGTAAACAGTAAGCATCAAGGTTTGGGACATTTCACCTCAAAATCGGTTGCTAGGCAGAACAAATGGACATGACAACTATAAAACATAATAAACAAAGTGGATGTGACAAGGATGATTAACCAACGCAATATATTAAGGCCCAAGATATATAACATATATATCTGTTGTTAATGGTATTACAGAACAAGAGTAAAATGTAAAGAATATATTGCAGGTTTTAATATTTGTGAAGTTCTAGATAAAGAACAATATTATTTTCCCCATCTACTTTATGCCACCCATACCAGTCAGCATATGACTGAAGAAGCAGATAGGAAAGTGACTTGCGAAGGGTCACCTACCAGGACCGCCAGATCCACAGCTGGGAGCCAGGGACACAAACTTGCATCTGAAAGTAAATGTTAACAGCAATAGCCCCCACCAACCGCTCACCATTTTGCATCTCCAAAAGCACATACAAATCAAAATTAAATACAGTGACTGATATCTAAGAGGCGATGGATAAATGGCCAGTAAGCACATCTCACTGCTCGGAGGGCAAGCTGCCGACATGCCTGCATGCTGACTAGGAAAAGCAGAGGAAGACCTGTAGAAGGAGAGTACTCGAGGGAAAGGTGACTTCTCCAGTGACAGGGTACAACTGCAGTAACAGCAAGAGCAGTTTGACTGCACTCTTGTTCATTGCCAGTTCTTAATCAAAGCCTTGGGGCATTATTGAAATAGGAGCATTAAATAATACTAAGCAATAGTGAAGGACAACTACGATCACAAATAATTTCCTTCCAACTGTGAGGGCAATACATTTCCTTCAAGTGCCCAACATCTCACTCTTGACTGACATGGTGGGCTTATCTATGTAAATACAGACCATATCCAGCACAGGACTGCGTCTGAGTGCTGCCTAGGCATTTTTAATTGGATGACAACAGCAATCCTCTTCTCTTTTTACCACCTTGGTTGGTAGGAGGAATAGCTTGATTGTTTTGGAGACCATTTTTCTATGGCTTATGTTTGTCTATATGAATATCCTGCACATTTCTCTGATCTGGGGTGGTATATATGTATTTTAAAACTTGTCAGTATCAGCTGAATGAGGAAGGACTTCAGCCCAGCGTCGGTACTTCACATTGGACCTGAATGTAAGGGGACTGATGCCGGGGAGGCTCCCTGGTCTGTGTCAGGTCTGTCATCCCCATCTTAGGTCGCTCCCTCAATAAAATCTCTCTCCCTTGGGTGGCCATTTCATAATTCAGGTGAAAAGCAGACCCTGTGGCACTCTGGATCACATAAAGAAAGTCAATCTTCGGGTGCTTCATCAGTCATTTACTTGTTAGGACTGAGAACTGAGCGGGAAAGTGCAGTAATGCCAGATGTCCCTCTTGTGTCTTTTTTCTAAGCAGATAGGTTGAGATATTCTTCACTTTATTTACCAGCCAAAGAAGTTTTTCAGGGTCAGCTCAATTCAAAAAGCAGTATGGATCCCTGGTGCACTGAGATTGTGAGAGCCAGCAAAGGGACAGTGCATTGGCATGTTTTTCAGCTTCCCACTAATGCTGTTTCAGCCTTGAGCAGATTTCAGCCATTGCTTGCGAAGGACTGGGCTGGGGCGGCGGAGGGAAGGAGCCACTTCCCACAGGACTCTTCCCCAGGCTCAGGAAGGCTTTCTCCCCATTGGGATGAGGTGACGCTGTGGCACACCTGACCATCCTGACCTGCCCCCCATGCCCCCACCTGTTTGCTTCGGCTCTCAGAGCAGGCAAGGAGCAGATACACACTCCTCCTCCGGCTGCCCCCAGCCTGCCCCCAAACACAGTATTATGGCTGCACACAGTAAGCTCTCTCAGGCCAGGCACGCCAAAAAGCTGGAGGTGGACAGGGCTTCTGGCCATGCATGAGCACCCAGCACAGCCAAGGGGGCTCCGATGCCTCCTCTCCAGCTGTGCCCTGGCCAAAGGCAGCCCCAACGCTAGCCCCACTTATCCATCTCACCATGTCAAACATTCCTCTCTAAACCACCAGCCAAGGCCTGTTTTTTTAATACAGCCTTACGTAAGAGGAGGAAGGGGAGAGGGCAAAGAAGTAGGAGCTCATGGTGATATTTCTTGCTTAATATTATTGTGTTAATTCCTTGTTTGTCCAGCAGCTGAATCATCTGTGCCTCCTCTGGGACATGGCTCCAGCTGCTGTGAAACCCAGTGGCAAAGGCAGAGCTGATTAACTGTGGCCTCCCCTGCTGCTGAATCCAGCCAGCAAGCCACGTACAGGCCATTTCGCCAGCAAAATTTGTCTGTTTATTGAAAATCATAGATGGATTTCCTCCTGCTTTCCCTTCCTCCCTCCCTGCCACAAGGAAGGCTCACGTAGGCAGGATGCTCTGGTACTAGGGAGAGCAACAGCAGGAGCTGGCTTCTGCCTGTGCTCTGCTATAGGTGCCACAAGGGTGTAGGGTAAGGGAGGAAGAGCGATAGGGCTCGCACCTACAGTCTGTGAGGGGCATGTGTGAAACTGTCAGGGGAAGAGCCCCGAAGGAGACCTGTTAAAATCTAGATTGGCTGGCGAGTGATAAAGCACAGAGTCTCGAATGACTGATCAGTAGACAGACACAGAGGCCACAGGCAGCCGGCACTAGGACACACCGAGTTCAGTTGCTAAGTGTGGATGACTGACCAGATTGCTCAGCACTGAAAAAAAACCCCAAACCTTGCAGATTGCTGGTTGATGACTACTGCATAGCTTCTCCTTTCCTTCACAGGAGGAAAAAATCCCTGCATGATGCAACTGTTTTCCTTTGGCTTCTGCAGCTGGTGGCATAGCAAGCTTCCTTACCAGATACAGGCTGCACATAGACAACAGTGACCTGTGCTGGTCAAACTGGAGATCAGGGATTGCTCTATTACTGGGCTATTCAAGAGGGCCCTTTTTATTGCTACAGGTAGATCAGAGATTGTTTTGAAATCTGACTGATCCATTGACACAATTGCCCAAAAGAGGCCTTTGAAATACTCAGCTCTTGGTTTTCAAGGATGGACTTGCCTGCCCAGGAGAGGTGAGGGGCAGCCTCAGATCAGAAAGGGGTTACCGTCACTTTGTGACAGTAATTATTTTCAGCTGCCTCATCTTTAATCAGACCAAATGCCAGGTCAAGAATGCAGCCAGCCATGTGAGAGGACTCTGCATTCACCAAAGACAGTTTTATAGTTTATTATGGTAGGCAAGTAATGCAGAGCCAGGTCAGGGAAATCACCACCAACATAGATAGCAGTGTAGTAAAGCTGGTTGCAATGTTTTGTCTTGAAGGCTGTTTTCATATTAAAAAAACCCACCATTATTTTTTTCCATTTAAAAACATGAGTATTTTGCAAATAACTGTTCTCCTCTTTAAAGATTCTTCAGTTTTTCAGTTTAAAGCAGTTTTCTTGACTGTTTGATTTCCTCCCTTTTCTTTTTTTATTTTCTTCACATTTTCTGTTTTTCATTTTTGTACTGAAAAAAGGAGAGGCTGGGGGACACTTATTTGTCAGTTAAAATTGACAAATTTCTCTTTTTTCTTTTTTGTTTGTTTTAAAAAGTGAGAAAAAAAAGAAAACATATATAAATGTGGGGAAAACAACCAAATTTCAGCCAGCTCTACTTCAGAGATACTGATTGAAACAGCGTAATAGCAAACTAATACACTCTTTCAAAGCTGACAGAAGCCCCTTTCCAAAGTCTGGTATCTTGTTTCTTGAACTGTACAGCAACAATCTACCTTCTTTGCTACAGCTGGATAAAAAAACTCCAATAATATTCAAAGGGGAAAAGGTGAAGAAGTTTTTAGTGGTGGAAAAAGGTAATGGCTCGTTCCTTTTAGTTACATTGGCTTATGTACAAACATATATATTACACTAGGCTATTTAGTTCGATACTAATGAACACTGTAACAAATGTATGCCCATCCAGGAGCTTCACCTAGTGCACAACAACTGCTCCACAGCAACTAACAGAGACTGGATGTTGATGCTCAGCCATTTCAGGGCAGTGCAAGCAGGTCCTGTGCACAAGCACAGGATAAGTTAAACATTTCTAAATCTATCCACCAAAGGCAATTTTTTCATACACTCACTAGACCAATATATTATGATGCAATTTGTACATCCAAAATACTTAACAAAAAGAGGTGTCTTTTTAGTATGACAGCAGAGAATAACAGTAACAGCTGCTCTTCAGGTAGGCTGGAAATGCCACAGTAGCCTATACACGGAGCCACATCTTTTTGAAATGACCAGCAAACTGAGGAATTGGTACAGCATCAGGTAGCATGCAAGCTACCATCACTCAGCTGATGCACAGGAGCTTGTTGATCCAGGATGACGTGATTGTGCATCTGAACCATTGCATTCAAAGCCGAATCAAGGTTCAAGCTCTAATTCAAGTGCACTGAAATCACATAGCCAAGCAGCTGATAGTCCGACCCAACAGTAATGCTCATGACATTCATTATGTCCCTAGAGGTAACGATTTGTGAGGCCTATAACAGGCAAAAAGAAAGGTCAGGTCCCTGTCTCAAAAACCTGTATCTAATTTCATGGCAAGACAATAGGAGACCACTGAGAATAAATTACAAGAAACCCATGGCTGGAAAGGAGGAATTGGGAACTAATCATTTATATTCACATCCTTGGTGTGACTTCGTGATTCTTGGACACCTTAGCTTCTCTGACATACTTCTGTGTTTTCCAAAGGGGAACAAAATCTTAAATCATACAGTTATTTGTTAATGTTTGTTAATGTTTGCAAAGCACTTTGAGCTAGAGGGAAAATCTTGGCTGACACTATGGAAGCACAAAGGAACCACAATAAAGCCCAGCTGAATGCTCAAGGTTGCCCTACTGTGACACATCTCTGGTGGGTGCAGGTGGCTCTTGCTCACACCTTTGACCCCTGTCATTGACAAAATGCCACCTGGGGAGTTTCTGGAGCATTTCTGGAACATCTCAAATGCCAATTGCATTCGAGCTGTTGGTGCAGAGGCCTCTGTAACACCTGAGACGCAGAACAAGCCACCAGCAGCTCCAGATACCTTGCAAATACAGCAGTGGCACAGCGATATCTCAGTCCTTAGACTCTGGCTGGATGCAATCAGCTGGAGGTCAAAAGGCAGTAATTTTTAACTGTTGTAGTCATAGAGAGTTCTGTATTGCAGGGACAGAAAAGTCTGAGTTCATCTCTACTGGATCTGTGGTAGAGGTCCTTTGTTTTTTATATGGAAGGAGGGCAAATGTTTTATTCACAAGACCTTTTAATGTTGCTGTGGCCACAGGAAATTGAGAAGTTTAAACGGAGGCCAACAAGAAAAGCAAAGTGTGAGATGTTGTATTGCTTATTCAAAGCCAATGAAGATTGGGAACAACAGTTCTATACAAAGGACTGTTTATATCAACCAACACATAATTTTACATTTCCTGCATGAGTCATTTTTTTGGTATCTTTTTGTCCTGTCTCTTTGTCATTCTCCGCTGGACTGAAAAAGACAAGCACAATCATGTTAAAAATATTTTTTTCCTTTTTAAGGAAATCCTAATGAATCTAGATCCCTGTAAAGCACCACCATGGTTCACCACTAGCACGCCAGCCACCAAGAGCTGAAGCTGAATGGTCACGTCACGCTGAGGAATGGGTTTATAAGTTGTCTGAGGCTGTGAAAAATAAGGGACTCGCTGTCTCTGAAGAATAATTTAACTGAATACACTTGCCCTGACTTAAAGGTGCCACCTTTGGGAAGATTTCATGATTTTACACACAGAACTGTTGAGCATCCAAAGACACCAACCTGGCTCTAGCAGGAATGGAGCGAGTTCTGCCTCTCTGAAAACCAGCCTGTGCACTGCATCAGGCTCTGTACCCACATAACACTTGGCTTCTCCCTCAATACTGATAGCAAACAAAGCAACACCCAGGGGACTTCTGTGATGCCTATCTGGTGGGGAAGGGACCTCAAGAGAGTACTTCTGACAGGCAAGCAATACATAACGGTCCAGAAAAAACAACCTTTCCCCTTTATCCATAGAGAACAGCTCTACATCAAGGTGCTATATTCACCCCCAAAAAGCCCCACAGAGAATTCACGTGCTTAGGCTAATGGCTTTTAAAAAAAAAAAAAAATCAGGGTTTTTGCCACACAATACAATGAAAATGCATGTTTTTCTTCTTAAACACATTTTAGCTTTTGTGAGCTTGTGTGAAAAGAGCCCATTATTAAGCCTGAGTTATTTAAGCAATATTGGAAATGCCCCTGCCCTTTTGTTAATTTGCTTGGCTTGGTGCACACATGGCATTTGTTTTATATCATGTGTGGAACTTGCTTCTTTAAAAAGTCTGCAGGTTTCAAATTCCTCTGCTTTTGATAGATGTACTGTATGTACTTTTAGGTTTTAAAAAAAGTTACAGGTGGCTGCTATTTTTCCCAATTCGGTCCACAAAAGCCCCTTTATTAAAAGAAGTCCTTAATGAAAAAGAAAAGTAGAGCTACTGTATGTGAGGTTGCAAAGATCTCTGGTGGAAATATTTGGTGTTTACATTTTGCCGAACTATTTATACTGTGGACACATACTACACTAAAGGCTCTCTTTTCCCTGCATAATAGAAATCCTTGTGACTGAATTCTATATACTTAGTATGGTTTACATTTTTTTATCCAGCCTTACCACATTTTATTCCACCCTGCTTTCTACATGACTTTGTGTGGCTTTAACAGAGCTGTGTAACAGCAACACCTTCTGGAAGAAGGGAGACACTGGAGAACCATTCCTGCCTCTTGCAGCTTGTTGCACTCACCAGCCAGCGTACATTACTAAGAAGACAGAAGTTCAGAATAATAATTAGGATACATCACTAACTATATGTGCATTTATTGCTTCATTTAGCAGTAATTGAAAACTCTGTGTTTTTCTAATAACTCTTTCAGAGTCTTTTTGTTCGGAGTACTTTTAACGGTTAACATTCAGTATTTTAGTTGCACCGGATTTATGGGTCTAAGTCGCTGTTCTATACACCCTTTGTCTGACGATACGAAAAAGTGGAGGAGCGCCCCACTGCTCAGTGGCAGCAGCCACCTTTTCTCCCCTCAGATCAGCACGAGCTGCCAGCGCGAAGACCAGCACTTCCAAACCCTGCTGCCTGCAGCAGAGCTCCCAAAGCCACAGACCGGCAACCGAAGTGCAATGGCCTACATTTAACATCAGCTGAGTATCTGAAAGTCTCACAACCTTAGATAAGCACCGCAGCCTTCCTAGTGTCTTTATAAGCAAACCTCTGCCACTGAAGAGCCTTTAAGAGCCTTTGACATTGGGCCCCTTAAGTTTTTGCCAAAGAGGACAGGCGACCCTTTCTGCGTGTTGTTACAGGACAGATTTGTGAGCACAGGTAGGAAACAGTGGGTTGGTGGCAGGGGGCTTCCTTTAACTGTCTTCAACCTCAATCTATGGCAATACTTTCTTTTGTAAAGTACTGCAGAGAGTAGTAATAGTAGTAGTAATAAACTACTAATAAACTGCATAGTAGTAGTAATAATAATAATACCACCTCTAATCAGATCTTTGAACAGAGATGCAACCAATCATTTTCACGCAGCTGTTGTGAGGTGAGTACTACTAGAGGAACAGGGAGAGAGAACTTAAGTCCTTGGTGAAAGCCTCTATCGAGGGACAAGAGGCAAGGAGAGGAGCAGAACACAGCCCTGGCTTCCACATTTAAACCTCTAGGCTACACATTTCAATCATCAAATCCACCATACTTTGCTCTAATGGTGCTGAACTGGTGAACAATCACATTCTAAAGCAGTGGGAATTATTCAGGAGGAGATTATTAGGTCCTGCAACATTCAGCTGGCTTGGAGGATGCAGGACTGATAGTCTGAATGAGCCTCGTAAACCTGGATGCCTTTCATCATACAAGGCAAATAATGGTCTGCTTCTTCCTGATGGACAATTGGATCTGGGGTCAGATTTGGTGAATTTTTATGATTTTGCAAAGTAAATACAAGATTTCCATCTTTGCTTTTCATTTTCAAATGTTAATACAGGTGTGTGTCTGAGCAAAATTTGTCTGCGTTCTTTGCTTTGACACTATGTTTCTGTATCTTCCATGCCCAATTCACATCCTTGGTCAGGATTTTGTTTTGTGAGCTATTCCTTTTCTTTCTGCACACCCTTACTTGTGTTGGCTCCAGCAGTGCCAGCTCTTGCCCACCTAATAAAGAAGCCAGTGTACTGCAAAGTGTGCATAATGCAGCCATCGTCCACGAGACACTTTAACTTTGCTCACTTCATTGTGCAAAACAGGCCTGAGGAGAAGCCTTCTGAGAGATGCAGAAAGAGATTTTCCATCATGGAAAAAAACACCCTGCAAGTTATGTTTAGGTGTGTCTGTGAGGGGAAAACTGTTTAGGAAAACAAGTTTGGAGTCGTCTTCATGACACGTTTCAATTTTTGAGGGCTGCCGGTACCCACCGCTGCCTAGCCGCACGCGATACGTACTCCTCCCAACTAACCATGTGGCAAACACAGCCTCATCTCCCCAGTCCACACCTCTCAAGTAACATCGTGTCTGTACCTTAAAACGCAGGGATCTCAGGCATGATCCTGCATGAGGGCAGACTGTGCAGCATTAAGAAATCCATGAGGGGGCTGCAGGCAGCTGCTCGGCGTGGCCAGGTGAGGATAGCTAACCGAGCAGTATAGAGAAGGCCATATGGCACCAGCTGTGCTCTGGCTCCCAGCAGGACAACCTCTCCTCTTATGAATATAATTTCCACAGCATGCATGAGAGTGAATTGCTATTGCAATAAGCTGTTCTGTCCTTTTCCTCACCTATACCTGTCACCTTCGGGATGCTGGGCTATCACACAAAAGAAAAAGCCAGTGCAACGAAAACTGCAAGCCCTGAGCCCCATGCTGTGGAGGTGCCCCCTGCTGCCACCAGAAAATGAGCGCAAAATTCAGTAGGGAAGCCTCTTCCCTCTCCCTTCTGCTTCATGTGAGAAATGACTTTGTCTGCTCCCCACACCTGTAAGCGCCAAGAGCCATGGGGTGATGAGCCAGCAGGACTGTGAGAAAGTTGTTGAAGCCCTTCTCTCCGGTCCTGCCAGCACAGCCTCGCTCCAAATGACACAGCTCAAATGCACCCCCTGTGCTGGGGAATGGGTTAATCCCAGGGTGAGGGGAGTTTGTGACAAACCACCAAGTAGACAGAATCTCTAGTGGGATTTTAACACGTCTGGCCCGGGATCCTCAATCGCTGATAATGACAGGCATTACCTGACCCAGCCAGCAAGAGGATCGCGATAGCTGTTCTCAAGAATTTGCAAATCGTTCTCCAGTTCCTGGCTCCTTCCCTTTGACTATCTTGGCAGCCTGTTCTGGCAGCCAGACTATATCACCTAAGACTTCTCCAGCTGGTGAAGCATCTTGGCGCTCCTGCCTCTCTGTGCCCACACACTTTCATCAACTTCAGCAGTAACCCTTTTAAGTGTTATCTTGCAGCCCTAATTACTTCAAATACATTTTCTGGCTGACGACGTTGGACAAGTGGAAATTTAGCGCCATCTATTGCTAACTAATAAAACACTGGTTTGGTAAGAATGCGAGAAAGGCCCTTTCCTGACGTGAGCCTTGGCTGTAGGATTCCTGCAATCCAGCAGAAGCATTGCCACGGCTGCCAGAAACTCTTCTACTTTGAACTGATGGCTAAAGCCTTGCAGTTTTCTAGAAAACACATCTGTAAGTCTGGGGTGTGACCCTAGCAAATTCCTTCAACCTGGAAATATTGTGAGAACCAGCTTTCTTGTAAGATTTGCAAAATTTCTTAATTAAAGTTTGTCCTGAAATACTATGGCATTAATCTTTCTCTCTTCCTGTCACCCTACTGGTATTTTGGTAACAATCCTCTAAACCACATATCTACCACAAACTATAAAGCTGCCCTCTTTATTCACAGTGTGTAGGCCCAAGCCGTTGGCAACACTGGATGTACCCCCTTTACGATTATGAGCAAATGAAGTGAAAGAAGCGAGTAATCTCCAAGGCAAGTGGCATCCCCCCAAGCTTAGCTGCAGCTGAGGAACACCCCAAGAACCTTAGGAGGAGACTAAGTGGTCAGCATTGCTGGCTGGTGGGAGAGGACTATGTTTCTGAAGAGACATTAATGAAGCTGAAGGTTATATTCATGTCGAGGGTCTTTACCTGCATGGGATTAAATAATTTACAAATGCATATCCCTAATGAGACAAGAACCCCGAAAAATCCTATCAAGAGACAAGGGCTAGAGAGTACGGTGTGTCGATTTCCAAGACAGGGGCAAATGTCATGGAGCCTTTCACACCCCCATGTATAGCATTTGAATACATCTGCAGTGATGTGAGTTAGTTGCATGACATGTTAGCGCCAGATTATAATGCTGTTAATCTCTGCTTCTCACTGCAAGCAACTACTAATATCACAATCTTTTTCATGAAAAAGTAAAGACTGTTTGTGGTGATGACAATTAAAGTTAGAAGGATAGATGAGTAGACCTTTGAAAACACTTATTAAACCAAAGTGCTGCTACACATGACCTGCAAAGACCAGAAGCATGTTGTCTAACTCTGTGATGTCTCCAAGAGACAGGGCTGCAAAGATTCCCAAGAAAAGGAGAGGTAAGAGATGACCAAAAAAGATGAGCAACACTACTTCAAAGTGTCTGCAGCCATAAAGTAGGGACATCTTAAAACTGTTAAAAAAAAAAATACCTGATACAGTATAAACAGCTCTCTGTGTTTTATTACAAGCCCCGTAATACCTAGTACATTTTTTTTTTAAAGATCTACATGCTGTAGACAGGAAAAAATTATTTTTAAACATTACTTTTTAGCACATATGATGGAGAGGAAAGGTGGAATATGTGTATCATGCAGTTTAAAAAACAGGAAAGCCAAGAAAGAGAGATCCAAATGTTTGGTTTATTTTGCAAAAGATGCTTGGGGTTTTTAAGGTTGTCTTGAAGGGTTGTAAGACCTGGGTCATGATTTTGGGCTAGGCTATACTACTGATCCTAAAAAATCAACTTAAACTGTGCAGTCAGCATGCTAACGACTTCTTGCTTTTTGTAAATGAATAAACCCCCTTTTTCTTTGCAAAGACACAGAAGGGTGAACAAGAAATCAAAATGAGAATTAAATAACTAAAATTCGGGTGTGTTCTCCTTCAGACTCTGCCATTCCCTCGGCTTAATTTAATATAATAGCCCAGATAATTTCCCACTGCTGCCCAGAAGTTAGGAGACCACTTTCATTTCCCACCATGTGTTTAGAGAACAGAGCCTGGTTCACACGGTCCTGCCGCTGAGCCAGTCCTGACAGCTTTGACTTTGACCCTCCATTTTATGCCCATCTCCTTTTCCCTGTTCCCCAGAGCCTTACATCAGCAGTGGCAGCAATCAGGTTGTCCTGCCAGCATTGCCAGGAGGAGAGAAGGGGAGAGTAAAAATTTATTATGGACCAGATCTGGCTCATCCACTGGCCAGCTCTAATTTAGAGCAATATAAAGGACAAGGCAAGACAGACACTCAGTAGGGGAAAATTTGTCCAAATCTATTAGTGGCTGCTACTTGTACTCAGCAAATCAGCAGTGGTCCTTAGACAGACCCCCTGCAGCGGGATGACAAGACACTGAAGCAGAGGAGTGTGTGCCTGACAGGACACCTACCCTCTCACTCAGCTCTGGCACCCAGTAGGTACAACCAGGGTAGAAAGCCACTTGCCCAATCCATCTGCTCTCTGGGAGACAAGCACGGAGGGTTCAGGAGCAGTAATGCTGCCCTGTGTCTGCCGAGGGCATCCTCCCACCAGGAGAGTGTAACTGAACAGACCAGCATAAAGACTGAAAAGTGAATGGCAGGCTGAAATTCAAATGGCAAAGAATTAAAAATTACTTTACTATGAATACTACAGGTAATGATCTAGGGCTTATTAATGGAAAAGTAGAGGATGCAATGTAAGAAACTAAACTTGTAAGGTAGCGCTCACGGGATGATGACGATGACTGTGGTCCATTCTTAGGTAGGCTCTCCCAAATGCTCCCCTTTATACATTATTTCAGCGTAAGAGGGATTTTATTTCAGCTTTTGTTTGGTTTGGAAGAAACATAGTACTAAAGCTTTTAAATAAGTATAAAATGAATTAATACTGTTGTGTTTCTTGGCAGGACTAATATAGAAGGTTTCATGTTGAAATACACTCTCTACCTCTGTTCTCTATATTNGTTTTCTTTTTTTTTTTTTTTTTTTTTTTTGAGGACAAGGTGCTGGATGGCAGGGAAAAGGGAGGATGTTATTTTGTCTGGAGGGTTGACCTATTTTTTTCCTGCACCAGTTTTAAAGCTGGAACAAGATCCAATTTCCCAATTGATCAGAAAACGTCTCATATCAGGTAAAGAAGTGGTTATGGGTTAAAGTAAAAATGGTTACAAATTATCTTCTAGAGAAGGCAGTACTCACATCTGCTCCTGTAAGTAATGTGGTAGAAGTAGTTACGGGTAAAGGAGGAATATTCTAGTTTAAAACAAATCACGGTACATTACAAAAGCTCTGCAAAAGCCTGTTCTGACTCACACAGGCTCCCAGGGCTGTCAAGAAAACACCAAAGACCTGAGTCGCCTGGGATCAGTAAGTTTAAAGGCAATCTGTTCTTCGTGAGCTATGAGAGTCCTGTGAGACTATGACTCCGTTCCAAACTTCTGCTAACAGCAATGCCAACTAGGAGCATGGTGAATTCTGATTTCCCCAGCAGAGCTGTGCCAACCAAAACCCCAAATGACGCCGTTGTTCTAGCAAAAATGTGCTTTTCCTGGTATAGCTTTTCCTGTCTGGGGCTGTGGCCAGGTATGGTCTTACTATATAAAGAAAAAATGCAGCTTCACTGGCAGAGCTGTGGCTGTATGTCTGCGCTGATAAAATGCACCTAAACATAGACACAAGAGCACAGTGTATCACACTTAGGTTGTAAGCAGAGTTGGAGGTTGATCATGTATAGGAGGTCTAAAAATCCATTGATACCTCACAGAGCCTTTACTGTTCTCTTCAGCAGTGTTGTGTTTACTCAGAGGAAGCTATTGCGAACTGAAAATATGCAAGGCTTTCTTTCTTTTTTTCCTTTTGTGCATGAAAAACAACAACACTTCTTGCATTCCTTACAATTTTCAGGGGAGGGGAGAACTGCACGTATCCCTCGATGGACGTCTTTCTTCATGTAGGAAGAAAGATCCAGTCATGCATCTCAAGTTAAAAGAATAATTTGCCTGGAAAGTTAAAATTGTGATAAACAACCTAGAGTCATTCTGCTAGTGGAAATCAGAGGGGTCACAACCCGATTGCTGGAGACAAAGCAGGTTTTAGGCGCAAGCTAAATGAAGAAAAGTTGGGAGCTCTGTGTTTTATCACAGAATGAATGTTCCTGCAGTTCAGGCATTCAAAAATCGCATTAACCTGGAAAAGCCAAAGCAGGGACAAGACATGTAATAGATACTGACTGCAGGGGCTCCAGGGCAGATGTCAGCTCTTACTTCTGCAGCAGAGGTCATGGAAGAATCTTTTCGGTACTTTTTTTTTTCTTTTTCTTTCAAACCAGCACTAGAGAGTGCATTTAAAAATAGGTCGCTCGTGGGCAGGCAGGAAGAGGCCAAACACGGGTCTTACTTTCTATGTCTCAGCCACCTTACCTCATCTTGTACACCCAAAGATTATCTGGTCAGCTAAATAAATGTGGTGCTACACAAAGGAGCCAGAAGGCAGCTGCAGAATAACCTCCTTGTGGAGGGGACTCTCCTGCAGGTACAGCGAGCAAAGCCAGGCTGACCGCATCCTGCCCTGCCCTGGCCTGGCCAGGCAAGAGTCCACAATGCTCAATTCTTCACTCACACACACAGGCACCAAAGGGCTCTTGCAGCTATGAACTGCACATGCAGCCGGGCAGTTTTGGAGCAGAAAGGTCTTGGTTAAGTCACTGAACTGCAACTCAAGTCCATCTTTTCTCTCCTAAGCAATAACCAAGGTGGTGTTTTTTCCACAGATGGCTGTGGGGTTTCCTAGTTGTGTGGGCTTGGGTCAAGATCACAAAAATAAACACAGTAAATGTTTCAAGTCTTACCTGTGTGGATTCTTTTACTCTATGCTGGTTAGTAACATAAAAGAACTTTGTACTTGCAAAACAGCTGGTCCTCAATTAAGAAAACTGTGTATGCAGAAAACATGGCCACTAAACACGTAGGCACAGAAACTTGACTTCCTTGCGCAGTCTCCAAAGTCCTTCCTCTTGCAACTTGCCTCCCTCCTCTGAGGTCCAAGTTGTGTTTCGTCCCCATGCACAAAGGAGAAGGGTAGCCAGGCACTCTTTTGAAAAAACATAGCACTGCGCCTAGATGCCTGTTGTCGGTATAATTAATTTGTTTTTGAATGCTCATAATCCCAGAAGATATCACCTGGGGTTCAGAGTGGAACATTCAGGCAATGCAAACTCTTCCAAGGTTAGGTGCAAATGATCTGGATGTTTATTTGTTTAAACCAGAATCAATGCCGTAGACTGACAAGGCCTGGAATTATAGAAGGTTTGGCCATGCATAAGCTTGATTTTCTTGCATTTAAATGTCACTGTCAGCTGTAGGCAATGTTCCAGCTTGCGAAGTTTCACTGAAACTGGAAGCAACACTGAGCTTGGCAGAAGTGTGATTGTAAGGTTTAATTGAAAGAGTAAGCACACTATTACAAATTAATGTGGAGAAGGCCGCCATGGTGGAATCTGTCTTCGGGTCCATATGGCCTTCTATTGCTCATTGATCATATAGCCTGTCATGCATTTATCCTCACATGAGTCTCTCGGTTTGCTGAGAACTATTACCCCCATTTTACAGCTGGAAAATAGGAGCTAGGAGAGTTACCTGCCTTGCTCAAAGGCACAGAAAGGAATTGATCAAGGGTAACTGCTAATCTTTTCTTCCTTTCCAGATTGCTTATAATTTTTCCCTAATGAAAACCACTTCTTATCTGATACACTTATATTATGCACTGCAGAGGAAACCAAGAGAAACAGTGTCTTTTAAAAATAAATCATTACAAGCCAACATGGTTTTAGCAATTTACTGTAATTGCAGTTTGATTTTCAGTTTTTCTGTGAAAGATCTCAAACTTATCATCTTATGACTGAATGAAACAGTAATTGTTAAAATATACTTGGTTGATTACTGATGATCTGTGGGTCATAATTTTCTTTTTTCCCTGAAAAATTACTTTTTAAAATGAAAACCATACATTTTTCTGGCTACCAGATCTACACAAACACAAAATTATTTTCCTGACAATATACATTTTATCAGAGGAAAAAAATGATTAAAACAGGCTAAGCAACTCTACAGCAGATGAATTTTGCCCTGAACTTCATATATGACTTGACAAGAGTCTCACTGGGTCAAATATTGTTGGCTCTCCCTCATGCTGCTTAAATTGTAGTAACAGGTAATAAAGCCTTGTTCGTGTTACTTTCTCTTTCCAGGGAAAAGTTGCCACAAAGAAGCTGTGAGGTTTGGCAGAGATACGTACACGTTCAGAAAATAAAGTCTGTGTTTAAATATGATCTTATCCTGTAAAATTTGGGGAGTTTCCTTTTTGTCAGCCTGAACTTCGGCCTTACTGACACCTCTTTTAACTTTTGAGTTGATGTTATCTTAGTACTGAAAAAGCTTGCCAATATTACACAGATGCAAAAATGGGGAAATATTACAAATGTTGATAGCTTTTGTTGGAATGTGAAATGAAACGTGGAATAAGGAGTTCTCCTTTGTGCTGCTTGGCTGTAGCAGCAAGTAGACTAACAAAGGGAATCCTTCCAAGGGACTCTGAGAGTTAAACAGCTGTAGGAGGTACAATCAAGCTCTTCAGATTCACCTTAGTAGAGGTAAGGAGTTGCAAGGTAGGAATGCAATAACACTGATCTTTCAAAACCAGAGCAGCCATCTGACCTAAAAAATCTGCTGATTGGTTATGGTTCATATGCATAACCAGTATCAGTTACAAGGCTTTCATGCACATATTGTTAAATAAGTTTCTGCCAAGGCTGACAGGCTGTAGTCTGGTCTCCCTGAAAAAAAAAAAAAAAAAAAAAAATTATGCTTTGCTTCTTTTGGAGGTCATACTGCATGAGGGATAAAGTGCACCAGCATTTGGGACCTCACCAGATTCTTTCCATGACAGCAAAAATACAGGCAATGAAGTTAAGTAATATCATTTCTTTAGCTTTTTTATTTGTTAAAAAGAAGCTTTCACCTCAGTAATATGATGGGACCAAATGGCAAAAGCTAGGTTCCTCACTCAGGAATCCTCAAGTGTGCCATGCAAGTAAACCCTACATTCCCAAAACTGTGTTTCTTGGCTGCTTCAGAAAAGCATACACAAAACTTCCTTTCTCTGCTCTCCACCTTAACACACGCAGGTGCTACAAACTCTGCAGTCTGAAAAGTCCTTGGCACAGCCATTGACAAATCTGAAGATCTTTGGATTAATGACTCACCTGATAGCAGCTCTTAGCACTTCCCAGCCTAACAGTATCACCAATGGTAGATGAAGATACCGAAACAGAGCAAGAGAAATTGTAATTTCTCTTAGTAAGGCAATATATCATGGATAACCAACTCTTGTCTTACCTTCACAATCCTCATAATGACTTTGCAAGCCTGCATAACAGCATGAAGATTGCTGCCACCTGACAACTAAGTAGGCATTCTGATTACACCAAGTACAGGACAGATGGGGTCTCTCCCCACCAGTGAGTTATTGACCCTACACCTTCAGAGGAAGAACCCTCTGTAGAAAACTGATAAGCAGCATGGATTAGGGAGGATTTCTAACCTTGAGTTTAGCTCAGACTCAACTATTTTTCCTCAAGACCCATAAAAATATTCCACCTGCAAAAGGAGGGAATAGCAAAGGGAACCTGTGCTATGAGTTATGCTTAGTGGTTGAAATTTGTGGGAGTGCATTTTCAAGACAAGAATATAAGCAGCTGACAAAATGCTCAGGTTTTCTGTTCTTTGCATGATATAGGTAAGGACAGACTCCACGGTGGAGGAAGGGAACGTTAAGTTTATAAGCATTTAGGAGCAATGTGAGTCTTAGCTGGCAGGATCCAGATCAATGGGATGGTCAGAACCCCATCCCCAGAGGTAAAAGAAAATGGGACAGTAGTCTGGATCTGTGGCATTTTTCTTCAAATTTTAAGCACTGAGATTGCCTAAAAAGATGGGAGTATTTTTCACTATCTTTGTTCTAATCAGTTTTCAGCCATGCCCTTATGATGAAGATACAAAATCTTCAGAAGTTCCTTTCTTTTACAACCTGGGAATTCACAGTAGAGCAAATATTACAGTCTTTGCTCAGGCACAAGGCTTGCATGAGCTAAAGGAAGGTTAAAGAAAAAAATGAACCCAGAATTCAGCAATGACTTAAGCAAGGTCTGGTGCATAAAATTTTAAGAGCCATAATAAAAACGGCTAGCACCTGGGAGATATTCAAATCCTAACATTTCATATGGGCATGACTTCTTAACTGGCTTCAGCTCCTTAAAAACTCTGCCATGGCTAAAAGAGCAGTCCTATGCTCTTCCTATGCATGGGGTCTGTGCATATGCTTCTGCCTTCCTGTGGTCAAGCAGTGATCTGGTCACTCTGTGACTGCTCTACCGCCAGCAGTGCCACACAGGGAAGGTCAGGGATAGAGCAGTTGAAAATAAGATGACTGGAGCCATTCCCTTCATCACGCTCAGAGCATGAAAGCCACCTCAAGTTAGAGTCTGAGCTAATACCAGTTGAATTCGAAGTTTCCAGTGAAATTCGTGTTTTCACTGGCTCTGCTTGGTGATGATCTATGTAAGCTTCACCTAAAAGGCAGGTAAGTCACAGTCTTTGTTTTCAGCTTAGGTGTGGTACACTAGATGAATTTCATCCCTGTCAAAATGAGAGTCAGAACAGCCCTAGCTGTTTTACAGGTGATGGTGTTTCTGGTAGTAGCAGCCTCCCAGCATGCATTTAATTTGCATCTCTATAAAGGATGTGTATAACATCACCTCCCTCACATATAAAAGCCTGCGAAGCACACAGTTCTGTATCATGACACAGCTTCAGCTGCATAGGCCCCATCTAGACCAGGGCTTTACCTGCATCTGCCTTTGGGCGGACTCAGAGGGGTCCTTGAATACATGCTGTGTACTGAAGATGACTGGCCTGCTTGCTGAGCAGTTACAAAACGCCTGCTTCATAGATATTACCGCATATCAAATCGGTATTGACTTGATCAGCCTTTTGTTTGAAAGGCATATGTTTTGTAGACTATGAATGTGCATATGTGCCTTAGACATGCAATTGTCTCACCCGATAAGAAGACTATTTAAAATATTTCATTATTAAGTCCCTTTGATAATATGTAGTGTCTAAAATTAAAGCGTGCATGCATTTTATGCAGTCTGTAGTTAAAGCTGACCCATTTTAAACATTTTTTT